>CM038707.1:4252221-4254721 GCA_021613375.1 Megaleporinus macrocephalus | reverse complement strand
AATGGAGATGTTTTTCTTCAGATGGACAAAAACACACACCAAGAATGCAAATTCATAAATTCTGCTGTGCTGATGAAGCTGAGTGATGCAGCGCTGCGCTACAGAACGCTGCCATAACATGACAAATCAGATATAACTGCTGCCCTTTTATGCTAATGTGGTGCTTTGGTTGGTACGTTTTGTCTGTTCCACTGTGCTGCTCGTGAAAAACCTGTTGTGATTCCACATTCACATCTTATTGCTCAACCTGAGTCTTAATCCCAGCTTCTAAGGAGACTCTGTCCACTCACATGGCCAGATTCTACGTTTGCACATAAATAATTAAACCAAATGTACTTTGTCCTTCATTATGCATAACAGTTTTCGTGTAATACGCATGACATTTTACTAAAAACTATATTAATTAGCAATCATTTAATTATGTACCTCGTTTACTGAAGGCGTAATTGGAAGATAATGTCTCAAAGGCCATATCGGTCAGTTCTCTTCAGCAACGCCCCCCAGAGACCTCATCACCAATAACCTTTAAAAAAAAGTATTTACTCTCATTCTCTCTATTTCCATTCAGCTACTGTGACCTTCCCGGATCTCAAGGTCATGACCTCTAAGATAATGAGTGTGTGTTTCCATTTGGTCCATGAGCACCAATTATCACACTCACACACCCTACACGATTACACATTACCTTCAATACAACTGCAAGTATATTCTCACTTAATTACACATTTATATGCACACGCACACACACACACACACAGTGAATATAATATATGAATTATATCTCATATATATATATTAATATATCCTGATACGTAATATAAAAATATTAAAATAATGTAAATAATAATAATAAACTATAATAACATACAATATATATGGTGACTGTGTGAAGAGCTCATAAGCTTATGCTTTGCAGGCTACAAAAAGACACACAGTCCTGAACTGTTATGGTGTGAGTGGATCAGACACAGCAGTGCTGCTGCTGCTGGAGTGTTTAAACACCTCAGTGTCACTGCTGGACTGAAAATCGTCCACCAACCAAAACTATCCAGACAGCAGTGTCCTGTGGGCGGCGTCCTGTGTCCACTGATGAAGATCTAGAGGAACACAAACTGTGCAGCAGCAGATGAGCTACTGTCTCTGACTTTACATCTACAAGGTGGACCAGCAAGTAGTAGGAGTGTCTAACAGAGTGGACAGTGAGTGGACACAGTGTTTAAACACTCCAGCAGCAGCACTGCTGCGTCTGATCCACTCACACCAGCGCCACACACACTAACACACCAGTTAGTGTCACTGCAGTGCTGAGAATGACCCACCTCCCTAATAGTATCTGCTCTGTGGTGGTCCTGTGGGGGTCCTGATCATTAAAGAACAGAGTAATAAAGTACACAGAGAATCAGATGAACTACAGTCTGTAAGTGGAGCTCCTGTATGGTCAGTGGAGCTGATACAGTGGACAGAGAGTGAAGATAGAAGGAAGGTGGTTTTAATGTTATGGCTGATCTGTGTAAGTACTGGTTATATACACTGTTTTAAGGCATACATGTCTTAACAGTCAGGGTCCCTTTAAGATGTGAATGAAAAAAATCTGTAAATTTGGAATGGCATCTTATCTTACAGTCTCTCATTTGAACTTGGAACTTAGGACAGTATTTAATTTAGTTACAAGATTCTGTAGTATTCAATTCAATTCAATTTAAGTTTATTCATGTAGCGCTTTTTACAACGATGGTGTCACAAAGCAGCTTTACAGAGTTTTCAAAACAGACAGTTATATCCATATATCCTCCAGTGAGCAAATCAGAGGCAACAGTGTCAAGAACACCTCCCTCAGACTGGAGGAGGAAACCTTGGGAGGAACCAGACTTACAAGAGGAGACCCGTCCTCCTCTGATCAAACAGTATTTACAGTTTAATAAACTAAACATCAAAGAAAAGAGTCTCTGTTTGAAATCTGGATAGCAAAGCTTTAGAAGCTGCACAGATAGAGGCAGTCTCTGACTGAGGCAGTCTCTGACTGAGGCAGTCTCTGACTGAGGCAGTCTCCGACTGAGTCTTTATGTAAAGTGGGCGTGAGCTGAAACCAGTCCCACCCTATCTCAATGCTGGTGCATCTGGATGGCACAGTACTGTTTTCTTATGTGGATAATGCATTATATATATTAAATAATGTATTAGCTTAGAAACTGCTATTCTTTAATAGCTTTAGTCCTAAATTCAGTCCTAACTGAAGTCCTCATGAGGACTAAACAGAAGATTTCAGAGTTGTGATGTTTCTTTATGGCTTGAGACTCCCACTACAAATCAAAACTGCTGCTAAAATCTGACAAAAGTTGCATAAACTGTTTTATTTGTCTGGTTGTTTTGACTAGTGGGTACGCAAATATCTCTACAGAGTAGGGGTGGGCAATATGGCCCTACAATAATATCATGATATTTTATGGTATTTTATGGTAATACACTACTGCAACTGCAACTTTATGGTAATACAATACTG
>CM038707.1:4207221-4247221 GCA_021613375.1 Megaleporinus macrocephalus | reverse complement strand
TATGGTGGTGTTTCTTATAAATTTTTTTTAAATTAAATTGATAAAAAAAAACCACATTATGGGTCTGTCTCAAACCCTAGTGAGTGTGTAAGTAGGCTGTCTAGGTAGGCAGCTGTGTAAGTATCAGCGTTCTCTCCTCATCTCTCCTCATAAAACAGATTACTGAGACGCTCTAGTTAGAGAGAGACTGCGTCACGGCTTGTTCCCGCCCACTGCAGCACGCCACCGGTGGTTTAGCTGGTTGCTAAGCTACCAGCCGGCATCTAAAACAATAGCCCGAGTCTTAAAAATCTGCTAGCATAAATGCTAATGTCTGGAGTATAAAAGTGTAAATAGTGAAGGACTCGTTACAGAGTTGATAATAAAATACTGTTTTATGTGATTATATGACCAGAAACACATTAAAACTCCAGAGAGAATCAAAATAACTCGTAGATTAGCCTGTGGTGCATCATGGGATTGTCTTAGCGACTGAGGAAGCGTTCAATGCTTCCTTAAAATCAGGTGTAAATAAGGTTCCTCAGTAGACAACATGTTTAAGGTATGTAAGAATTGGGACAGTCTACATGTCGGGAGCGCATACTATGACGCAAAATGCTGCCTATGTAGGAGCTCACTAGGATTTGAGACACACCCCTATATCTCCTTGTGTCCTTGTGTATTGAAATATATTGAATCTTAAACCCTGTATCATGGTATCATATCGCCAATATACAGCCCTGTAATAGACAATATACATTTTAAGTTCTTGGCAATATATAGCCCTAGCTGGCAACAAGCTGAGCCAGCATGTGAAAATCTTTATTCTCTTAACTGGCAACCCTCCAGCAGTGAGTTAAAATCTCCTTCAGACTGAGAAACCTTTTCAATCCAGCAATCAGCTAACTGTAGTTGTGAATGAAAATCTCCTATATGCTTGAGAAGCCGTTACATATTGACCTTCGGACCCTAGTGTTTACTGCACTCCAAGAAACCACTCGGTTCTGATTCTAGAACTGATGAGAAAAAACAAGGAAAGTTGATAAAGTGAGTAATAATTCTTACACCAATGAAAAAAACTAAGTTTGAAGGGTGTTTCTTGCTATAGAGCCACATCTTTGTGTTTCCGTTGTCAGGCTTGTCGGTCAAACAAGGGCTGATGAAGATACAGAGCTATCTAGGTGGAGCTAAGGCCCAAATTAGGGATGTACCGATACCAGCTTTTCAGGTATCTGCCAATACCAAGTACCGATACCGACTCTGACTTAAACGCTTGATATATGGCTATAAATCCTGATATTTATAGTGTTCCACTATAAATATGTTGTATTTTTTATGTCTTATCCTGAATAAGATATAACAACCTTGAAAGAACCATTTACTGGTTGAGTAACTGCACATTAAAAAGTTTCAGAGCTATGAAAAAATAAAACTTGCCACAATGCAGAAACACGTGCAGCCATTTAGTCAATAAGCTTCATGGTATCGGAGCTCTCTGTTGCCGATACTGATATGTATGTAAGAGCCAGTATTGGTGCTGATACCGATACCGTATCGGTGCAACTCTAGCCCAAATAGTTGGATAAGGCTAGCAATCTTTGCTTTCTCTGGGCAGTACATAAACCAACTTCAACCAGAACATGAAGACGTGGCTTCATAGCCAAAAACACCCTATAAAACCCTCATAGTTTATCAAGGAGATCCACCACGAGCCAGTCTGGCTTTTGCCGGTGGGAGCTAGCTTTAGCTTTAGGTAGCTCCAAACTTAATTTTTCTTCATCAGTCTAAGAATTATAACTTTCTTTATCAACTGCAGCCGTTACTTCTTCTCTTTCTAGAATCAGAACTGAGGAGACTCAGCCCAGGACGTGTTAACAAGCAGAGCTGAAAGAATGTAGACCCTGTTTAAGCCACAATGGTGTCTGAATAGAAGTGATTGTGAAAAGCTTTCAGTTCAGTGACTGTCATTATGAGGGTCTGCAGCACGTTTGGCCCTGAAATTGACCAACTTAGTCAGACAACAATCAGATAGAAGAGTTGGCAGCCCAGCTCTCACTGGATGTGTTCAATCTTTGGAACTTCTACAGGTCTTTCATGTTCAAGCCTGTGATAACATTTAATCTTACCCTAATCTTAACCACAGTACCAAAAACCCATGCAGCATGTGCAAAAACAATCAGAACCATTTCATTGGACTTCACAAAGTAGATCACTCCAGTATATCTCCTGCAGAGTCATAACATTGTTGTGATGAAATCCTCAAATCTTCAGACCCTCAACAATTTAAGATTAATCTACAAAGTATATATAAAAACAAACATTAGCATTACCTTGAATCCGGGTTTCCTCCCTCTCTTCTTTGGCACTTTGATAGGCGGGAGGGATTCTGGGTAATGGTTCTGATACTCAGGGTGTCTCTTGAGTGGCGGACGCCCCCTCTTGCGACCCGGAACCTTTCCGCTTGGGGGCGGGAGGAAGGATGGGCTAACTGCCGCAGGTGACTGCATCTCTCCAGCCCCCGTCTGTCCAGACACTGCAGGAATACTCATCAGACCTGGATCCCAGAGAGGGAGGGGACAGAGAGAGAGAGGGAGGGAGGGAGAGAGTGGGATTAGGACCCCCATACACAAAAACTCACGTATCAAGTTTTTCGGTAAACTATGATGAGCAAATACAACAACAGGGTCTTTACAAATGACGTCACCCCTGCTGTGCTGCTATGGTGTGAACTGCAGCTGGAGGGCCAAAAGTGATTTTTCACCTAGGGGGCGCTATCACACCCTTTCACAATGTCAGGTGGTTTATGTTGCTTACAGTCACTCAAAGTCAGGAGCTTTTATCAGGTAGCAAAGGTTTTTGTTCATGAGAGTTGAGTGTGTGGTGCTGGTTGATCCACAGTACAGTAAACCACAGACGTTGTGGAGCTCCTCGGTATGGAGGTCCACCAACCGCCAACACACCAGTTGTAGCTCAACACTTTTGTAGGTATGTTTGTTCTTGAGTAGAAGGACGTCTGGAGGAGAAGGTAGTTCTTGAGTAGAAGGATGTCTGAAGGAAAAGGTAGTTCTTGAGTAAAAAGACGTCTGGAGGAGAATGTAGTTTTAGAGGAGAAGGATGTCCGGAGGAGAAGGTAGTTCTAGAGTAGAAGGACGTCTGGAAGAGAAGGTAATTCTTGAGTAGAAGGACGTCTGGAGGAGAAGGTAGTTCCTGAGTAGAAGGATATCTGCAGATTAAGGTAGTTCTTGAGTAGAAGGACGTCTGGAGGAGAAGATAGTTTTAGAGTAGAAGGATGTCTGGAGGAGAAGGTAGTTCTCCAGTAGAAGGACGTCTGGAGGAGAATATAGTTCTTGAGTAGAAGGATGTCTGGAGAAGAAGGTAATTCTTGAGTAGAAGGATGCCTGGAAGAGAAGGTAGCTCTTAAGTAGAAGGACGTCTGGAGGAGAAAGTAGTTTTAGCGTAAAGGTAGTTTTAGAGTAGAAGGAAATCTGGGGGAGAAGGTAGTTCTGGAGTAGAAGGAAATCTGGGGGAGAAGGTAGTTTCTCGAGTAGAAAGATGTCTGGAGGTGAATATAGTTCTTGAGTAGAAGGATGTCTGGAGGAGAAGGTAGTTCTTGAGTAGAAGGACATCTGGAGGAGAAGGTAGTTCTTAGATCTGTTGCTTTGATAGCAGTTCATCTTTCAGTTCAGTTACAATTTGCTCCTCATAACATTATTATCGGGTTTCTGTTTGTATATTTCTCTTGTTGTAATATCGTCTAAACTAGTTTGGTACAGACTCCTCACCTCCATCTCCTCCACTCTATGTTCTTCACTCACCGCTTCATCTGGATTTTAAGCATCGTTGGAATGACGGAAGTAAAAACAACCTACTAAATGCAGATAAACACTTAAGCTCTTCTCACTTTGCATCAACATGCGTTTTCAATGACAGGATCACGTCCAGATTTCACCATGAAAAGCGATAAACACCTGCGGAATATCACCGGAACACTAAACCACATCTGGACACGGACAGAGACTGAGCTTGACCGCATTTAACACAAATGTAAACATGTTTTCATTATCCGTATACAACAGTTCGCCAAGCTCTGACCAGCAGACGTGGGAATAAACAGTGAAGCTGCAGGAGACGTGAGGCTGAAGTTCCACAAACTATGAGCCTCCTTGCACGCTGGGCCGATGGAAGAGTCCAAATCAAGCTTGTGGACTTGTATTATGACCGGAGGGATAGAAAATAACGTATACGGTGAAATCTTATTTATGCAGGGCGTAAAAGTAATAATCCAGACATGAAACATGAATAAGCTCTACAATTTATCTCCAGAGACAGCAAATGAGATTAACCCTTTAGCTCATACTGCCCAATGAAATCAAATAAAAGCAGAGCCTGGAGACAGCTGGGTGAGGTTTATATAAACACAACTGCTGTCTTTAGTGGACATTAGTGGTGATATGGCAAAAATGTAACATCAGGATACTTCAAGAAATTGTCATGATATGTAAAATTTATTATTATTATTAGTATTACTAAAATGTTGGAACAGGCAAAAATGCCAAGACCTGATCCCTAACCTTCAGAACACTACTTTACACACGACCCGATCCCTAACCTTCAGCACACTACTTTACATTAGATCAGATCCCTAACCTTCAGCACACTACTCTACACAAGACCGGATCCCTAACCTTCAGCACACTACTCTACACAAGACCGGATCCCTAACCTTCAGCACACTACTCTACACAAGACCGGATCCCTAACCTTCAGCACACTACTCTACACAAGACCGGATCCCTAACCTTCAGCACACTACTTTACACAAGACCCGATCCCTAACCTTCAGCACACTACTTTACACAAGACCCGATCCCTAACCTTCAGCACACTACTTTACACAAGACCGGATCCCTAACCTTCAGAACACTACTTTACACAAGACCTGATCCCTAACCTTCAGAACACTACTTTACACAAGACCCGATCCCTAACCTTCAGAACACTACTTTACACAAGACCCGATCCCTAACCTTCAGCACACTACTTTACACAAGACCCCATCCCTAACCTTCAGCACACTACTTTACACAAGACCTGATCCCTAACCTTCAGAACACTACTTTACACAAGGCCCGATCCCTAACCTTCAGAACACTACTTTACACAAGACCCGATCCCTAACCTTCAGAACACTACTTTACACAAGACCCGATCCCTAACCTTCAGAACACTACTTTACACAAGACCCGATCCCTAACCTTCAGCACACTACTTTACACAAGACCCCATCCCTAACCTTCAGAACACTACTTTACACAAGACCTGATCCCTAACCTTCAGAACACTACTTTACACAAGACCCGATCCCTAACCTTCAGAACACTACTTTACACAAGACTGGATCCCTAACCTTCAGCACATTACTTTACACAAGACCAGATCCCTAACCTTCAGCACATTACTTTACACAAGACCCCATCCCTAACCTTCAGCACACTACTTTACACAAGACCTGATCCCTAACCTTCAGAACACTACTTTACACAAGACCCGATCCCTAACCTTCAGAACACTACTTTACACAAGACTGGATCCCTAACCTTCAGCACAATACTTTACACAAGACCCGATCCCTAACCTTCAGCACATTACTTTACACAAGACCAGATCCCTAACCTTCAGCACATTACTTTACACAAGACCCCATCCCTAACCTTCAGCACACTACTTTACACAAGACCTGATCCCTAACCTTCAGCACATTACTTTACACAAGACCAGATCCTTAACCTTCAGCACACTACTTTACACAAGACCTGATCCCTAACCTTCAGCACATTACTTTACACAAGACCAGATCCCTAACCTTCAGCACATTACTTTACACAAGACCAGATCCCTAACCTTCAGCACACTACTTTACACAAGACCTAATCCCTAGCCTTCAGCACACTACTTTACATAAGACCTGATCCCTAACCTTCAGAACACTACTTTACACAAGACTGGATCCCTAACCTTCAGCACATTACTTTACACAAGACCCGATCCCTAACCTTCAGCACACTACTTTACACAAGACCCGATCCCTAACCTTCAGCACATTACTTTACACAAGACCAGATCCCTAACCTTCAGCACACTACTTTACACAAGACCTGATCCCTAACCTTCAGAACACTACTTTACACAAGACCCGATCCCTAACCTTCAGAAAACTACTTTACACAAGACTGGATCCCTAACCTTCAGCACATTACTTTACACAAGACCAGATCCTTAACCTTCAGAACACTACTTTACACAAGACCCGATCCCTAACCTTCAGCACACTACTTTAAACAAGACCTAATCCCTAGCCTTCAGCACACTACTTTACATAAGACCTGATCCCTAACCTTCAGCACACTACTTTACACAAGACCTGATCCCTAACCTTCAGCACATTACTTTACATAAGACCTGATCCCTAACCTTCAGCACACTACTTTACACAAGACCTGATCCCTAACCTTCAGAACACTACTTTACACAAGACCCGATCCCTAACCTTCAGCACACTACTTTACATAAGACCCGATCCCTAACCTTCAGCACACTACTTTACATAAGACCTGATCCCTAACCTTCAGCAAACTACTTTACACAAGACCCGAACCCTAACCTTCAGCACAATACTTTACACAAGACCTGATCCCTAACCTTCAGCACACTACTTTACACAAGACCTGATCCCTAACCTTCAGCACATTACTTTACACAAGACCCGATCCCTAACCTTCAGCACACTACTTTACACAAGATCGGATCCCTAACCTTCAGCACATTACTCTACACAAGACCCCATCCCTAACCTTCAGAACACTACTTTACACAAGACCCGATCCCTAACCTTCAGCACATTACTTTACACAAGACCTGATCCCTAACCTTCAGCACATTACTTTACACAAGACCCGATCCCTAACCTTCAGAACACTACTTTACACAAGATCGGATCCCTAACCTTCAGCACAATACTTTACACAAGACCTGATCCCTAACCTTCAGCACATTACTTTACACAAGACCCGATCCCTAACCTTCAGAACACTACTTTACACAAGATCGGATCCCTAACCTTCAGCACAATACTTTACACAAGACCCGATCCCTAACCTTCAGCACACTACTTTACACAAGATCGGATCCCTAACCTTCAGAACACTACTTTACACAAGATCGGATCCCTAACCTTCAGCACATTACTCTACACAAGACCCCATCCCTAACCTTCAGAACACTACTTTACACAAGACCCGATCCCTAACCTTCAGCACATTACTTTACACAAGACCTGATCCCTAACCTTCAGCACATTACTTTACACAAGACCCGATCCCTAACCTTCAGAACACTACTTTACACAAGATCGGATCCCTAACCTTCAGCACAATACTTTACACAAGACCTGATCCCTAACCTTCAGCACATTACTTTACACAAGACCCGATCCCTAACCTTCAGCACACTACTTTACACAAGACCTGATCCCTAACCTTCAGCACATTACTTTACACAAGACCTGATCCCTAACCTTCAGCACACTACTTTACATAACTTGGCTTGTTAAAGTCTGTGGTGAAACTCAGGTGTTGTACGATGGACAGCACTCAAATCCAGAAGATGAGCTGAAGGGCTCCTCAGAGGCAGGACGACTCTGGCAGTCGCTGTGTAGCTTAGCCTATATAGCCTACATATGCATTATAAACATGTAGCTGCTAATACTCAGACTATGGTTTCGTTATTAATAGAAGTGGGTTACGGTCATCATCCTCTACTTTGTCAGTGGTCACTGGACGCCGGTTATATTTGGCTGGTGAACTATTCTCAGTTCAGCTGTGACATCAGTCATGCTGAGATTTCTTATCCCATGTACAAATGGTCACAGAGATGTTTGGGGTCTGAACTGGGACTGGGGTGGTCAGTGTACTGTTCTTCAAACAGCAGCTCCTTCAAATTTCCTTCTCTATTTGTCTACTTCCTGTTCTCAGTAAGAGCTTCTTGACAGCTACACATCCTTTCAGAACAGATTTAGCATGGATGGAAGTGATGTGTCCCCACCAATAATTTGATCCCCTCCAAAAAAAAACCTCGATCTGTCAACGTCTCATTAATCTAGAGGTGCAGAAAGGGTTAAATCAGGTTCTCTACTCGAGTCCTACCTCCCCGTAACACATACGGCCAGTGTGATTGGCTGTGCTGCTGTCACGTGAGACTCTGTAGCTACGTTTGGTTGTTAGTAGCACCAGAACTTTCCAGTCATATGAGACTCACTGTGCAAGATTCAAGTTCGCTAATGAAATGAGTCCATCGTAGTAACGTTAATGACAATGATAGACTTTGGCATACAGTATCCAGCAGGCTAGCATCGTCTGTAGCTGTGAAGAACATGGTTTGGAAATGAACTACACAACAAACTGCCCACTGTCAGCTAGGGCTGGGCGATAAAACGATAACGATAATTATCGCGAAATAACGTTTCCTCGATAGAACTTTAAGACGTAGTCGATGGAATTAAGTTCCGTCCGTGTTTTGAGAGACAACACAAACAGCCAATGAGAATGAGAATAGCGCTGCTCCAAACCAATCAGGTGGCTGAACTGGAGTTCCAGCCACTTTGTGTTTGGTTGAAGCTCACAGTGCAGAGTGTAGGCGTAGCAGCAGCTTAACCCACGCGCTAGTAATAAGTTACTGCAGACACCACAGTCGAGCAGAGAGAATAAAATAAGAAAATGTTAAATACTACTGAAAGAAACATGATACACATGTTAATAATCTTAAAATAATCTGCTAAGATCAGATAAACAGGTAAACAGGTGCTGTCCTGCTGCTCTGTTGATGAAGCGCTACGGGATGTTTGATCTTCAAGGTCTTGTGTATAGCAGTTGTACTGTTGTGATCATCTCCACTGCAGAGCTGACAGAGCACCACACTGTTGTGTTTCTGTGTGAAATACTCCCTCAGCTTTAGATGTAGGTGAGCGATTGTTTGTAGCTGCAGCTCTCGCTCTGGATAAATCCATGCTTTCAGTAGACGCGGCCACCTTTGCGACGCATCGACGCACGTTATGCTAATCGATGTAATTTCGAAATCGATAAACATAAACATGTTTACTGTAGGAGTTCGAGTGAGAACGCTGAGACAAAGTTGACTTTATAATCCAAAAACCCGAGCAGGGAAACTTTTTATTCTACCGAAACAGAATCGCTAAACAAACTCATCATTTGCGCCGATAGAGAGTCGACTCACCGCTACGAGTCCTTTCCTCAGAACTTAAAGGGCCAGAAACAGCCTGCTTAACACAGTGTCTGTGTGAATACTGTTCATACTAATACTGCCCCATATACACAACATTACACAACTGTATTACACACACACACACATACATATATATGTGTGTTTGGTTAATACAGTTGTGTAATGTTCTGTAGTACATTTGTCTATTTGTCTGAAAATAAAAAAACATTTTAAGAAAAAAATTACATTTTGAAACCTTCATATCTCACTTAAAGTAAAAAGGATATAGTGATTTGATTTATATCGTGATATATATCGATATCGACTGATATGAAAAAAATTATCGTGAAAAGATTTTTTTTCCATATCGCCCAGCTCTACTGTCAGCTCTCTTACAGTCTCCCAGAGCAACAGGTCTGTTTCATTTACACCATGGCTGTAAAGTTAAGTTAATAAGATTCAAGAGTTTTATTGTCATGTGTACAGCAGAACAGACAGTTACACTGTACAATGAAATTCTTACTTTGCTGCTCCTCCATTCACCAATAGATAAAGATAACAAATAAAAGAAATAAAAAATATATATACAAAATATACAAAGTATAATAATATTTGAAGAATATTATTAGTTATTAGTTGTAGAATAAAAGTATTTTTATAGTTAAAGAATAAAAAATAAAAGTTATGTGTGCTTTTATGTGCAGGTATGAGCAGCAGCTATAAAGTACAAGTTGCAAGAAACAAATGTAAACAATAATGTTTGTGTGAGTAGTGAATGTAAACAGTATTCTGACAGTACAGTGAGTGTAATAAGTGTTTAGATGTTAACTCACTGCTTATTGGATTGAAACTGGCTGAAACAAGTCTATGTCTTGTAGTTTAATGGAGACATTAAGAAAGATTGAATTGTTTTCTGTTGTTACTTTAGTTTTGTGGACAACAGCACTAGGTTATGCAGCGCTGCCTGTATTAACCCTGATGTATGAGACCTGTTTCATTGACACTATGGCTGTAAAGCTAAGTAAAGTTAATAAGTGTTTAGATGTAAACTCACTGCTTATTGGTTTGGAAGTGGCGACACTTTCTGGATGAAGATATGTCTTGTACTTTGATTGACACACTGAGAGTTTGTTCTGTGATTGTTAGTTTGTTGGGTTGGTGGAGATGATGAAGCTTCATCTACTTTTACTACTGCTGATGTATGAGGCCTGTTTCATTTTCACCTTGGTTAAACTAAAGACTACTTCTTTGTCAATCATTAGTTTAACATGAATTTAACGTTACATTATTAATGAATTCAATTATGAATTGTTATTCCCAATAGTTTAAAAGCATATGTAGTGTATGAGTCCAATCAATGAGCAAATCTACACCCTTGTAAACACCTGTAGGTTGTTTCAGCTCTCCTCTCAGTTTCTCAGATGGTGACAGCTTTGGTGGCCTGTAGTTTTGTAAGTAGTCAGATCTTCTCACTGGCCTAGTCAGTAATCCAGCCATGCACATGGTGAATCTCAAGTGTAGGTACACGACCACACATGCTGTGACTGTGTACCACAATGCATCAAGTACAAACTTAGATTAAAGCTATAACAGCCCTCGGAGTGATGATGAAAGCGGCTCCGGCTTGGAAAATTGAACCATAGACTAGGGGTACCTGGGATCGGTGGACGGTACTGGGTATCTAGGCCTAGTGAGTACCGAAGTTGCTCATTGGTGAGTTTGTTATTGATGAAGTTGAGTGGTGCTTGTAAAGCTTGTGTCTTTCAGATGTACCGCTTAATAATACTTTATCTTATGTACCTATTCTTCTCAGAAAAGTCCAGTAAACAAGGAAGGACCTGTACTTTATGGTGGGTTTTGATTGGAAATTAACTAAATGAAGCCTCTGGCTTATAAACTCACTCACACAGCTTCGCAATGCTACATTAAGGCTGCAGCTAGTGACACAAATTCAAAACCAAACCACACCTGAACTCAAGAGACATCAGCTCATCTAAACACCCTGCAACCGCAGCAACGAGACCATGTGTGCAGAATCACAGACGCTGCAACCTGCAGGAGAGCTCCAGCGAGGCAGGACGCCAAACCAGTAAAACGGCAAATAATTCACACGCCCTCCTCCCAGACGAGAGCGTTCCCCACATCACGCACATCATTTCTGGTCCAGCTTCTTCACCCAGACCTGGCGAGTGTGAACAAACTGCTGCACGATCAGCTGCAGGAGCAGCTCCACGCTAAGACAGTGGTGGCCTAGTCTGTGTGGAGTACAGCGGAAACAGAGACCCAAACCACATAAAAGCATCTCATCTCTACTCTACTCTCCTCGTCTCACACACACACACACTCTCTATCGCTCTCACTCTCGCTCTCTCTCTCGCTCTCTGTCGTCCCCCTCCCCCAACACTCGCCTACTTCCACCCCTCCCCCTCCAGCTGTGGTGCCTGGCCTCCGGATCAGTCCTTGATGGACGGCTTCCCTGCTCTCCTCCCTCGTTCCTCTCCTCTCCTTCGCGCTACCTCCCTCCTTCACTCACTCCAAACATGTACTTTCCTCACAATGCTGGGAATCACTACAGTGACAACAGCAGGGGTTCCATCCACGTACTCATAAGCATATTTGGACATACAGAAAACAAATGACTTGATGGTAACTAGTGCTGTGTATTGGCAAGAACCTGGTGATACAATACGTATCGTGATACAGCGGTCACGATTCAATATATCACGATATATTGCGATACTGCAAGCAAAGTTATTATATTGTTATTAAAACACACCACTATATGAACAGGTTTATTAATGCTTACAATAGCATTGCGCCCTTGTGCTGCGTGTTAATGTTGGAGTGGAGCTAAAATAAACGGATTACAACACTGACATCTAGTGGTCAGAGGTTTAAACACAACAAACAATGATTTACGGTACGCTAAGAATCTGTGTATTGATACTGTGTTTTTGAGAATCAATACAGTATCACTAAATATAATATCCTGATATTCGATATTTCAATATTTTCTTACACCTCTTATGGTAACAGTAAATATTGATTAGGACTCGTTTTTGTTTTTGCTGATCAATAAATGCAATGAATACCAACGGAAACCTAATTAGCGAAGAAAAACAAAGAAGGTAAATCCAGGCCACGACCATGAACAGGTGATTCTCTCACAACACAGAGCAAAAATAATAAAGAAATAAAAAAAAAAACTTTTTTATTTATCAAAGGCTTCCCTGCTGCTCTACCTCGTTCCTCTCCCTCAAACTACCTCCCTCCGTCACTCACAACAGCTGGGTTTCCATTTATGTACTCATAAGCATATCGTTGCTGTCCATAGGAATACACGCATCTAAACACGACAGCTTCCCTTTACATTGTCAAGGTATTTCATGATGAATGGACCAATAGAAATGCTCCAAAACAGCTATGGAAATATTTTAGCATTAAATATATTATTGCATTAAAATTAGAGATGGAAAGATCGATCGGCTATGTATTGGTATCGGCCGATTTTTAATCAAATGATGTGATTGGTGATCGGCCGATATTTCTCCAATTTAGCCAATCCCGAGAGCCGATCGATGGCGTTAAACAAATAAGCCTAATTTCTGTATTTCCAGCTAGAGTTTCATCCAGGAAGAGGATACCTTTTTGAACCACCCTCCGACCAGATCCATGCAATTCCTATGTGAACCACTAGGTGGAAATACATACCCTTTCACTTTCCACAGACTGATTAAGCAGCGGCCTCGCGAGAACAGCATGTGCGGATAGAAAGCATGTCGTCCTTCTGGTAGTTTGTTACCGTATGTGACTCAGACTCATCCAGGACGTTTTTTAAATTATTAAAATTCGTGTGTCTCGTTGGGGAACCAAAACATTTAACACTATTAATCCGATACGACACTTTAGAGACACCACACATCTGAATACAGTGAGTATCAGTAAACAGCAGAGCTAGCACACACAGCTAACATAAAACTAATAACCCAGAACACCTACAGACCAGATCTGACCGGTACAAACAGAACAGCAGCAACAATTCAATATTCTACATTTAATGATTACAGATTTAGTTTAAAATATCAGAGTCTACATTTAGTGAGTTTTTACATTTAGCAGTTTTTACTGTATTTATTTAATTAACTTTTTTAGTTTTAAATTAAGGGTCTAAATGTTATGATTACAGTATTGGAGATATTTGTTTGATTTACTTTGTTTATTTACGGTTAATTTAGTTAAAAATATTATGCTGTTTCATATGAGCTCATAAAAAAAGGTAATAAACCAGTTTAGACCATGTTTCATGACTTGCTTGCGCTAATAACTACATTGGCTATCTCTAATTAAAAGTGAAGAGGGTTTTTATCCTCTCCTATAAAGCTGCCATGTTGAAGATACATGTTTTTCTTTGGTACTGATTCTTCATGGTACCAGTAAATACTGACTGTTGAGTCACACACTGTAAAACCAAGGACAGCAAATCCAGGCCAAAAAGTAATAATAAAAGAAAACATTTAGCTTTCATTTATCAGAATCAGACTTTAGTAGTAACAAATATACCCAATCTAGCCATCCTCCTACACACACACACACACACTCACACTCACACACAATGACATACACGCACACACACACCTGTGATATATATATTGGGCTGGGCGATATGGGAAAAAAATCTTATCACGATATTTTTTTTCATATCAGTCGATATCGATATATATCATGATATAAATCAAATCACTATATCCTTTTTACTTTAAGTGAGATATGAAGGTATCAAAATTTATTTTTTTTCTTATTTTCAGACAAATAGACAAATGTACTATAGAACATTACACAACTGTATTAACCACACACACACACACACACACAGATAAGTGTGTGTGTGTGTGTGTGTGTGTTATACAGTTGTGTAATGTTGTGTACATGGGGCAGTATTAGTATGAACAGTATTCACACAGACACTGTGTTAAGCAGGCTGTTTCTGGCCCTTTAAGTTCTGAGGAAAGGACTCGTAGCGGTGAGTCGACTCTCTATCGGCTCAAATGATGATTTAGCGATTCTGTTTCGGTAGAATAAAAAGTTTCCCTGCTCGGGTTTTTGGATTATAAAGTCAACTTTGCCTCAGTGTTCTCACTCGAACTCCTACAGTAAACATGTTTATGTTTATCGATTACGTAATTACGTCGATTAGCATAACGTGCCCACTGAAAGCATGGATTTATCCAGAGCGCAAGCTGCAGCTACAAACAATCACTCACTACATCTAAAGTTGTGGGAGTATTTTACACAGAAACACAACAGTGTGGTGCTCTTTCAGCTCTGCACAACACAACTGTGCAGCTGCTACACACCAGCACCTGAAGCTCAAACACCCCGTAGAGCTTCATCAACACAGCAGCAGGACAGCACCTGTTTACCTGTTTATTTTATTTTAGCAGATTATTTTAAGATTATTAACACGTGTAACATGTTTCTTTCAGTAGTAGTTTAACGTTTTCTGTCGTTGTTTTTTCTTATATTATTCTCTCTGCTCGACTGTGGTGTCTGCAGTAACTTATTACTAGCGCGTGGGTTAAGCTGCCGCTACGTCTACACTCTGTACTGTTTGAGCTTCAACCAAACACGAAGTGGCTGGAACTCCAGTTCAGCCACCTGAGTGGTTGGGGGCGGCGCTATTCTCATTCTCATTGGCTGTTCGTGTTGTCTCTCAAAACATGGACGGAACTTAATTCTATCGACTTTCTATATATATATATATATATATATATATATATATATATATATATATATATATATATATATATATATATATATATATATATCAGATGAACAAAATAACAGTGATTAGTTCGTAAGCAGATATGAGCTGCTTGAGCCATTTTATTATGTCACTGCATTATTGTCTCTTATATAAAAACAGCCATAAAATTAAATAAAGTTTCCCAACATTAAAGCTTCCTGTGAAAACTTGCTCTGTGTTTCTCTGGAGTGTTTTTATGAAGGTGTAATAACGCTCACTCGTACAGAGCAGATGGAAACGCAGCCTCATTAGCATAATTTCTTGCAGCATTTCAGTTATTCGCTTGAATTCAGCCGCAGGATGGACATCTGGACACGTTCCAATTCAAATTCTCCACGTTCCGTTCTGATATCTCAACTGAACTACTCTTTACACTGCGCTCCTGACGTTGGGGGTATTTTAATACACTGGACAGTATAGTGTAATAGAATCCGTGTAGTGAAACACATACACACACACTAGGGGGCAGTAGTGAGCACACTTGCCCAGAGCGGTTGGAGAGCCCTATCCACAGTGACTGGGGAGCAGTTGAGGGTTAGGTGCCTTGCTCAAGGGCACTTCAGTCCTAGCCTGTTGGTCCAGGGGACTGAACCAGCAACCTTCCGGTCACAAGACCGGATCCCTAACCTTTGGCCCGTGATTGGACCTAAATATAAATATCAGCTACAGCTATTTTTGCTATGCTATAAATATACACAGTACAAATCGAGTATCTCCAAAATAATAACTTTACAGAAGAAGATAAAACTTTCTCAACTTTCAATGTAAGCCAATATAAAGAGGTTTTATTATAACAGAAGTGTATTTGGAGCACTCCTATTGGTTCATTATAAATCTTTCACATGATATAAGAAGCAGCTGTTGTTTTCGAATAATAAATATTGAGATATGTTATTATTTTCTTCGTACCAAATGTAAAGCCAAACTGCGAGAAAATTAAGACCAAAAAAATTAATAAAAATTCCTAAAAATCCCACATTTGAGCCACTTTTATACTATTTTCATTTAATTTAATTTATTTATTTTTATCATTGCCAAAGTGCTTGGGAGGTTATAGCTGAAGGATTTTGTTGCAAGACTATTTTAGACCACCTTCAATATTTTATCTATTTTTTTTACTATGATCCAGACATTTAAACAAACAACTTTTATTAAACTGAGATTGTTGGCACATATCTGTGCAGTCCAAAGAAAAACGTGTTTTTTCCAATCATGGTTCCAACGCAGCAGCTCTCGTTTACAATGTGTGAAAATTCAATGATGAATGGACCAATAGAGACGGTACAAAGTAGCTTGAAAAAAACAACAACAATCTGGTTCCATTGACTTACATTAAAAGCAAAGACATGCAAAGTCCTCTCCTGTGAAGATGCTTGTTTTTCTTCAGACAGTGACGATATATTAGGGAAATAAACATGTGTTCCTATTTCGCGCTGTTTTTATTTGTTTATATCCAAAAATCTTTCTATCCAAAATTATTACAAATGTATACTACCACTCAAAAGTTGAAATGTTCTTGTTTTAATGGAGTATCTTCTTCCTTGACACAACAATGGACTGACGGGTCTCTAAAGAAAGTTGTTTCTTTCTGGTCATTGTGAGTCGGTCAGCAAGCCATCAACTGCTGATCTTCAGATACTAAACTAACCTAGAATGTTGTTCCCTTTTATACTCACTTATTAGTAGAATGTTTTTCAGCTGTGCATCACAATTGAGCAAGAGTGTCCTAACAACCAATTAGTCCAATAACATCCTTAACTTGGATTGGTGGTCGTACCAGGAGATTTAGACAGAGGACTGAGAATAACTGATAATAGACTATATGTAAAATAAGCCTCTATACAAAAATATACTTTAATACAAACATTTATATTCTTTAAAAATCATCTGATACACTTAGATTCATTGTGAAATGGACAATACTGTTTGAATTGCATGAAAATTGCATGAAATGAAATTCTAAAGTGATCCTAAACTTTTGAGTGGTAGTGTATGCAGAAAATTCTGGATTGAAATCCTTCAATTACAACCTACATCTGTTTCCATATATACTTAGCTTATGTTTTAAAAACTGAATGTTTCATGTAACGCCAGATTTAACCCTGACAGTGAATTTAAGAATTTGGGAGAAACTGTGATACAAAGAGGCAGAAGCAGCGCTACGTTGAGACCTGCCGAGTGTGTAGAGAATCCTCCTGAACAGCCATCCACTTTAAAACAAACTCCAAACAAAACTGAGTTAAGCAGCTATTTATGCTATTTTCCATGACAACACTGGGGGGCGCCATCTTTGTTTACTTTGTGTTAGAACTTCCGGTGCGAGCGCGGATACGTTGATACTGATTACAAGCAAAACGACAATAAACATATAAAATGACTAGAATAACATGTTCAGTTAGAGGGAGTCAGTAACTGGAAGAAGAGGAAAACTTGGCTTGAACAGCAGAGTTACAAACACAGCACATAAAGATCAGAGTGTTGGGGGGCCGCCTTCCAAAGAAGACCACCTGCATCTATGACTGAAGCTCTAAATTTAAAACCTCCACCCAAACCTCCGTATGTCTGCTCTTACCATTCTGTGGAGGAGAACCAGCACCAGAGCTTCCTTATCCAGAGAAATGTCTCACTTATGAAGCTCAGAGGAAGCAGACGTGTCGGTGCTGGTGAGTCTATCAGTTCAGTAACTGTTCTCTGATCAGTGTCCACCGCGCTAGGCTATCTGGACTGTAACTAACACCCACGCAGAGGCTCGGGCAGCTGCTGGACTTGGGTTTAACCGGCTTTCAGAAATATAAACTCACCGTCTGTGTGTAGGAGGACACGCCCACCTTCCCACTGTGCAGGTACTGATACGCTTCAGTACTTTTATAGTTTTTCATTACTGAACCGTCTACACCTTCCGAGAGTACAGAGTAATTAAACATGTCTCCATAAGTAACCTCAGACCACCTTCTCATATCACCCACCCACTGTGTTATTAACCTCAGACCACCTTCTCATATCACCCACCCACTGTGTTATTAACCTCAGACCACCTTCTCATATCACCCACCCACTGTGTTATTAACCTCAGACCACCTTCTCATATCACCCACCCACTGAGTTATTAACTTCAGACCACCTTCTCATATCACCCACCCACTGTGTTATTAACCTCAGACCACCTTCTCATATCACCCACCCACTGTGTTATTAACTTCAGACCACCTTCTCATATCACCCACCCACTGTGTTATTAACCTCAGACCACCTTCTCATATCACCCACCCACTGTGTTATTAACCTCAGACCACCTTCTCATATCACCCACCCACTGTGCTATTAACCTAAGACCACCTTCTCATATCACCCACCCACTGTGCTATTAACCTCAGACCACCTTCTCATATCACCCACCCACTGTGCTATTAACCTCAGACCACCTTCTCATATCACCCACCCACTGTGTTATTAACCTCGGAGGAGACAGTGTTGTCCCATTAGAACTTCTTACTGTCTCTCTGGTCTCCTCCCATATAACTGTATTCATTTTGGTTAGCTGAGCAGAAGTTCTAACACAAAGGTGGAAGAAACACATGCTTGAAAGTGGGCGTGGCCAAATACTGTGAACAGAGGGGATCAGAGCCGGAGGGTCAGCGTCTCAAACACAACCTGTACATCACTTCAACACAACCTGTACACAGCTCTGACTCACCTGCTTTACTCGTTTACACACTCACTCTCTCTCTCTCTTACCCATTCTATCATTCCCTTTCTATCACTCTTTTCTCTCTCTCTTTCACAGTCTATCCCTGTACACCTCCTTCTCATTTTATCACTCTCTTCATCTCTTTTGCTCTCTCTTTCTCATTCTACCCATCTCTATACCTCCTTTTCTCTTTCTCGTTCTACCCATCTTCACACCTCCTTTTCTCTTTCTCATTCTACCACTCTCCACATCTCCTTCCCTCTCTTTCTCATTCTACCCCTCTCCACATCTCCTTCCCTCTCTTTCTCATTCTACCCCTCTCCATACCTCCTTCCCTCTCTTTCTCATTCTACCCCTCTTCACATCTCCTTCCCTCTCTTTCTCATTCTACCCCTCTCCATACCTCCTTTCCTCTTTCTCATTCTACCCCTCTCCATACCTCCTTCCCTCTCTTTCTCATTCTACCCCTTCTCCATACCTCCTTCTCTCTCTTTCTCATTCTACCCCTCTTTTCATACCTCCTTTCCCTCACTTTCTCATTCCTACCCTCTTTCTCCATACCTCCATCTCTCTCGTTCTCAATCTATCTACCCCTCCTCACATCCTCCTTCCGCTCTTTCTCATTCGACCCACCTCTCCACACCTCCTTCCCTCTCTTTCTCATTACTACGCACTCCTCCATACCTCCTTCTCTCTTTCTCATTCTACCCCTCTCCATAAACCTGCCCTTCCCTCTCTTTCATCATTCTACCCCTTCTCCATACCTCCTTCTCTCTCTTTCTCATCATATCTAACCCCTGCTTCACATCTCCTTCCCTCTCATTCTCATACTACGCTCCATACCTCCTTCCCTCTTCTCATTCTAACTCTTCTTACTCCCTTCCCTCTCTTTCTCATTCTACCCCTCCTCCACATCATCCTTCAGCCCTTTCTCAGTCTACTCCTCTCCACACCTCCTTCTCGCTTTTTCTCAATCTGACATCTTCATACCTCCTTCCCTCTCTTTCTCATTCTACCACTCTCCACACCTCCTTCCCTCTCTTTCTCATTCTACCACTCTCCACACCTCCTTCCCTCTTTCTCATTCTACTCCTCTCCACACCTCCTTCTTTCTCATCTACCCTCGTCACACCTCCTTCCTGCTCTTTTCTCATTCTAAACCCTCTTCTCACCTACTTCCCTGCTCTTCTCTTTCCACCACTCTCCACACCTCCTTTCTCTCCTCATATACTCTTTAAACTCTCCTTCCCTCCTTCTTTATTCTCATTCTACCGACTCTCCACACCGTCCTTCCCTCTCTTTCTCATTCTACCCCTCTCCACACCGCACTCCCTCTCTTTTCTCATTCTACGCCTCCATACTTCCTTTCCTCTCTCTCCTCATTCTAAACTCTACTTCTCCATATACCTCCTTTCCACTCCTTTCTCATTCACTCTCCATGACTTCCTTTCATCTCTCTTTCTCCATTTTACTCTCACATACTACTTCATTTCCTCTCTTCCCTCTCTTTCTCATTCTACCCCCTCTCCACATCCTCCTTTTCCCTCTCTTTTCTCATTCTAAACCCCCTCTCCATAGCTCTCCTTTCCACTCTCTTTCGTCATTCTAAAACCCCTCGCCATACCTCCTTTCCACGCTCCTTTCCTCGATTTCTTTACGCCCTCCCATACGTCCTTTTCCACTCTCTTTCGCATTCTACCCTACTCTACATACCTCCTTTCTCCTCTCTTCTTCTCATTCTAACCAGCTCTCCCATCTCTATTCTTCATTCTGCCTTCTCCATACTCCTTTCCTCTTTTCTCATTCTACCCCTCACCCATACCTCCTTCCCTCTTTCCTCAATTCCTAACTTCTCCATACCTCCTCTCCCTCTCTTTCTCCTTCTAACCTGCCGCTCCACATCTCCTCCCTCCCTTTCTCATTCTAACTACTCTCCACACCACATCTCCTTCCCTCTCTTTCTTCATTCTACCACTCGCTCCACACCCTCCTTCCCTCGCCTTCTCATTCTACACCACTCCAGACCTCCTTCCCTCTCTCTACTCATTCTACTTCTCCACACCTCCTTCCCGCTCTTCTCATTCTACCCCTCTCACTCCCTCCTTCCCTCTCTTTCTCATTCAACCCCTCTCCCACACCCTCCTTCCACTCTTTCTCATTCTACCCTCTCCACACCTCCTTTCCCTCTCTTCTCATTCTACCCCTCTTCTACACCTCCTTCCTCTCTTTTACTCTTCTACCACTCTCCATACCTCCCTTCTCTCTCTTTCTCACTCTTACCACTCTCCATACCTCCTTCCCTCTCGTTCTCATTCATACCCCTTCTCCATACCTCCTTCCCTCTCTTTCCATTCTACCCCCTCTTCATCATCTCCTTCCCTCCTCTTTCTCATTCATTCACCCCTCTCCACATCTCCTTCCCTCTCTTTCTCATTCTACCCCCTCTCCATACCTCCTTCCCTCTCTTTCCTCATTCTACACCCCTCTCCATACCTCCTTCCCTCTCTTTCTCATTCTACCGCCCTTCTCCATACCTCCTTCTCTCTCTTTCTCATTCTACCACCCTCTCTTACACATCTCCTCTCCCTCTCTTGCCTCATACTAAACCCCTCTCCATACCTCCTTCCTCTTCTCTGGTCTACTACCCCTCTTCATAGCTCTCCTTCCCTATCTCTTTCTCATTCTACACCACTCCCCACATCTCCTTCCTTTCATCATTCTACGCTCTCCACACCTCCTTCCCTCTCTCTTTCTCATTCTAAACCATCTTCAATAACCTCCTTCCCTCTCTTTCTCATTCTACCACTCTCCACACCTCCTTCCCGCACTTTTCTCATTTCTACCACTCTTCGCACCACCTCCGTTTCCCCTTGTCTCGATTCTACCCTCTGCCACACCTCCTTCGCTCTTTCTCATTCTACTCTCCACACCTTCCTTCCCATCTCTTTTCCTCATTCTACTCTCTCACACCTCCTTTCCACTCTCTCTCTCATTCCACCCCTCTCCACACTCTCCTTTCCTCTCTCTTCTCATTTTACGCTCCACACTCCTTTCCCGTCTCTTCCCTCTCTCTTTCGACTCTACACTGCTCACATACCTCCTTTCCACTCTCTTTCTCATTCTACCCCTCTCCACACCTCCTTCCCTCCTCGTTCCTCACTCTACCCACTCCTCCATCACGTCATTCCTCTCCCTCTCCTCATTCTACCCCTCTCCATACTTCCTTTCCACTCTCTTTCTCATTCTACCCCTCTCCATACTTCCTTTCCTCTCTCTTTCTCATTTTACCCCTCTCCATACTTCCTTTCCTCTCTTTCCCTCTCTTTTTTTCATTCTACCCCTCTCCATACTTCCTTTCCACTCTCTTTTTTTAATTCTACCCCTCTCCATACTTCCTTTCCACTCTCTTTCTCATTCTACCCCTCTCCATACTTCCTTTCCACTCTCTTTCTCATTCTACCCCTCTCCACATCTCTATTCTTCATTCTGCCTTTCTCCAGACCACATCTTTTTTTCTCTCAATCTCTTTTCTATTCTATCACATCTCTCTCTCGTTCTGCCACTCTCCACATCTCTCCTTCAGCTTCTCTTTTCCATTCTATCCCTCTTCACATCTCCTTCCCATTATATTCCTCTCTACGTTTCCTTCCCTCTATCTTTCCTATTCTACCGCTCTCAACGTCTCTTTAGAGCTCCCCTACTCACTCTTCTCAATCACTCAATCACTTTCGGCATCTCCTTCCTCTTTCTTTTCCTTTCCTCTATCCATCACATTCTATCCCTTTCTACATCTCTTTCAATATCGCCTCCCCTCTGTCTTTTTTATTTCATCACTCTCTACATCTCCTGCCCTCTACCTTTTCCATTCTACCCTTTTCCCAATTTTCTTTCCCTATCACTCTTTTCTCTCTCTCTCTTTACCACCTGAACACTCTCTACCTCTCCTTCCCCGTATTCCTCTCATTCTATCCCTCTCTACAGCTCTTTTAATACCTCACTCCCTCTGTCTTTCTCATTCCACCACTCTCTACATCTCCTTTCCTCTATCCCTTTCTACCGCTCATTCATAGTGTATCACTTTCAACATCTCCTTCCCATCCTATCCCTCTCTACATCTCTCCTTCCCTCTGTCTCTCTTAATCCATCACTTTCTTATTCCTTTCATTATTTTCCATTCTACAACTCCCTACATCTTTTTTCCTCTGTCCCTTCTATCTGATTTCCATGCCATCATCTCTTTTTCTCTCAGTCTCTCTTTTCCATTCTATCACATCTCTCTCTCTCTCCTTCTTCCACTCTCCACATCCCTCCTTCAGCTTCTCTTTCCCATTCTATCACTCTCTGCATATCTTATTTTTCTCTCTCTATGTTCTGTATCTCTCTCTCTCTCTCTCTCTCTCAGTCTCGTTAGTGGCCTGTATTGCGCATGCTCCGTGCTAAATCCTCCTCTGCCCCTGAGGGAGGCGACTTTTCATTCTGATGCCACGAATTTCGTGCCCAACAAATCCCCCCTCCAGCGTCCCGCACAGCCCCGCGCAGCCCTGTCAACTCGCACGACCCTCTCGCGGAGCCCCTCGCGCGTGTGTCTATATGAAGCGTGCGCGTGTGTGTTGCTGCGCTGCGTGACGCGTTTCCTTCCTCCTCTCTTTTAAAACCCTACGAGCTGAAACGCCGCGCGCGCTCTCTCAAACACGGACTCTCTTATTTTTAGATTTAGGTGCTGATTTGGGTCACACGCACCGGCGTCCTGCCGAGACCCGTCCGACCGCGCACCCGCTCTGCGCCTCCCGTGCTAGTCCGTGTCTCCGACCCGCGCCCTCGCTCTGAGCTCGCGATAAAAAAAAAATCCCCGGCAGCCCCGAGACGAGGCAGCACCGCGCGCGCGCTCTCGACGACTGCCGCGCGCCACGCAACCGACACGCGCACTAAACGCGGCCCCCCTTCCCCCCAACCACCACCACCACACTGACTGCCCCCCCCCTTGCGGTCGTCATAGCAACTGGGCTCCTAACATCCTCCCACCTTTAGCGGGGTTCGCTCGCGCTGCTGCGAAGTCTCGAGACCCCCAAATAAAAAAAATAAATGGTTACATGTAAATATCATAATATATAAATATAACAAAAAAATATTATTATTTATTATAATTAATAATTATTATTATTAAATACACGCCTTTTTTCAAGAACCAGTTTCTCGATGACAGTTATTTAATTTACAATTTATTAAAACTCATCTTCACACCAGACTGGAGTCGTTATATGAATATAATAATAAATAATAATAATAATAATAATAATGTTAATAATAATAATAATAATAATAATATATATAATAAAATAATAATAATAATAATAAATATATATATATATATATATATATATATAGATCGAAGATTTCTTACAGCGAATGCAGCCCGTACACTAAAACAGGGCTGTAAAAAAATGTAATTAGTGCGTTCACTGGAGGAGTGCATCACTAATCCCGCCCGGCTAATAAAGAGTGTATGTTCTAATCTCCACCCTGCACGCGGGAGAGATCGCGGATTATTATTACGAGCTTCTGATCAACAGAGCTGGAACCGGGCGGCTCTGCCATCACCATAAACCAGCCAGCGTTTCAGACCGCAGTGAGGGGTTTCTGGCTGACTGGAGGAGAGAAGTATATGTATGTGTATGTGTATATGTATATGTATATGTATGTGTATGTGTATATGTATGTGTAGATGTAAAAGTGTTGTGTAGTGTATATGTATAAGTGTATGTGTAATGTATTAGTATAGATTGTATATGTGTATGTTGTATGATTTGTATGTGTATGTGTATATGTATAATGTATAGTGTATATGTATATGTATGTATGTGTAGATGTATATGTGTATATGTATGTGTATGTGTATATGTATATGTATGTATGTGTATATGTATGTATGTGTAGATGTATATGTATATGTAGATGTATATGTATGTATGTGTATATGTATATGTATATGTATATGTATGATAACAGAGAGAAGGTGCTACTGGACTGGCTCACCTACCTGCAGGTCTATGGCTGAGGGTAATTAAAAGCAGTAATAAACTAATCCAACAGGTCATCCAGGCCTTCATCACTACTGCACTCCTCTAGATCAGCATTACTCACTACTGAACACCCAGAGACTCAGCATTCTGAACAGAACTACTATACACAGATACTATTCTCTCTCTCTCTCATATACATATATATATATATATATATATATATATCATATATGTAGTAATATATATGATATATATATATATATAGTTTAGGATCACATTTAGAGAATTTCATTCATGCAATTTTCATGCAATTCACAAACAATACGTGTCCATTTCACACATAATGTAAGTGTATCAGATGATTTTTAAAGTATAAAAAATGTTTGTATTAAAGTCTATTTTTTTGTATAGAGGCTTATTTTTGCATATAGTTCTTATTATCAGTAAATTCTCAGTCCTCTTTCTAAATCTCCTGGTACGACCCCCAATCCCAAGTTAAGGATGTTATTGGACTAATTGGTTTAGTTAGGACACTCTTGATCAATTGTGATCACAGCTGGAAAAACACATCGTACTAATTAGATGAGTATAAAAGGGAACAACATTCTAGTTAGTTTAGTATCTGAAGATCAGCAGTTGATGGCTTGCTGACCGGCAACACAATGACCAGAAAAGAAACAACTTTCTTTAGAGACCCGTCAGTCCATTGTTGTGTTAATGAAGAAGATACTCCATTAAAACAAGAACATTTCACTGTGATCCCAAACTTTTAAGCGGTAGTGCATATTGATATATATATATATATATAAAACAGTATATATAAGAGTATCTCCAAAATTGTAACTTCACAGGAGAGGACTAATGTAAGTGAAACCATTGTGGTAAACTATTTTGGAGCATTTCTATTGGTCCCGTTCATCAATGAATTTTCACAACTAAACGGCAGCCTGCCATGTTCAAACTAATTCAACATTATTTGGAGATGTCATTTCATCTGACAGCGAGACTTATATATAGATATATCTTAATATAGTGTCTGGAACACAACTCATAAAATCCATCAACACATCCTAATCATTGATTCACTTTTCCCCCTGTACAAATTAATAACACCTCTTGTTACGTCTCTATGTGGACATTAAATAATTTGTTCAGCCAATTTTACTGTACAAAGTTAAAATAATGGAACAAAAAATCTAGCATAAAAAAAATAAATTGTGCAACACTCGTGCATTACAAAGTGCAGTTGTGTCATTTTCACTTCCAACTCGTAATTTGACATTATATATACACACACATATATATATATATTTTTTTTTTAATTTTCCTACATTATTTAAAAGCAGCAGCTACCATTTACTTTGTGTGACAATTTCTGGAAGAACGGACAAATGCTCCAAAATAGCTTGGAAAGAAGTCTGGTTCCATTGACTTCCATTAGAGACTGACCCTCAGTGCTGGCCTCTGTTTGGGGTGACATTAGATTTACCCCCCTCCCCTCACACTGCAACCCACCCAACACATCAGGTAAGTACATTAAATTAAAAAGTTATCTTTTGAAATTGGCACATTAAAACTCATATCCTGCGTCTCCTCTTCCAGCAGGTTAACCTCCCCTTCAGGCATTTGTGTGGTTTAACATTCCCACACAGTTATAAAAACATTCCAGCCTCTCTTAATCTCCTGGAATTAAATCAGCTTGTTTTTGTTATTGTATGTTTAAGATCAACCTAGGATAAAGAAGCTCTGCTCTGATTGGATGTCCTCATTTAATGAGCATTCAGTGCTGAAACACTCCTTATAGCTTCAGTACGAGTGGGAGGAGCTAACCTGCTGTAGGTGGACACATGCAAATGAGTTGATTCTTCTGGTGACAGAAACAACCCATTCAAATTTATTATTATTTTTTAAAATCAATATATTTATTAGTTATTTGTCCCATTACAATATAGTGACATATGAGGATCTCCGTACAAATCAATGGACAAGAGCACACGCTCTTCATACAAATCACTAAATTTTTTAATGCCCCTATTATACCACTTGCAAGCTATCCCATCTTCAAATATATTTATTTATCTGTCACAATTATTACATAACCACTTAATATTAATTACTCAAACCTGATTTGTGCAAGCATGTTAATTGGGTGTGCTGAGTATATAATCGGAAATTAAATAAAGCAGTAAAATGTATCACAGAGACGATACTGACCTGTTTAGTGGTCAGTGCTGAGTAATGTTGGTGTATTAACTGTGTAGCTACAGTAGTGTAGTGTATCACTCTGACTGTACAACCAGTATTAGATATTAATCACAAACAGCCAGCAAGCAAGAGTGCTGTAATAAGAATGTAATAAGAATGTAATAAGAATGTAATAAGAATTTAATAATAAGGAAAAAAACAGCTTTAAACAATAACACACGACCTGACGATGTGTTTCTTCTTCTATTTCTACAAAGTCATGCGTCCTCACTCGGAACCCTCTACGTATCTGACTTTAGACAGTTCACTCTGACTGGGGGCTAAACGTACGAGCAGGGATGAACCAGTTAAACTCTGTGAAGCGCTCATGCTGGGTGAGCCTGCAGGCAGTGCTGTACTCTCTCGTATCCTCCTGTATTTGAGTGAAAGGGTTAAAGCTGCAGGCAGAGGTGTGGGTGGTGTTGGGAGGGGGGGTGGGGGGTGGCAATAAATTAGCCTTTCCCTTTTTTCCACTGTTCTCCCGCTACAGAGAGACCACAAGCACTGCAACACACATGCTGCTATCTTTCCAACAAAATCTATGCACACACACACACACACACACACACACACACACACCCTGCTGCTTCTTCCACATAAACACTCTCGCTCTCACACACAGACCTGCTGCTGACCTCCCACAGGGAGTCTTACATTTGACAAACTGCTTCCAGGTCAACTGAAGGCCAGACCAGTGGTCTGAAACACACACACACACACACACACACACACACACACACACACACACACACACACACACACACACACACACACACACACACGACCACAAAGAAGTGAGTTCAAGTTCAGTGTCCACTTTCCTTTACGCCTAGTGTCGTGAAGCTGAGAGCAGCTAACATTTAACCGTAACTAATAAACTCACTCATCTGCTGCAGCTCATCAGAGTTGGTGTAACTTCAGGTGGACCTTCCCTGTGAATCCTGTTAAAGCAGGTAATACAGCGTATCGTCGCTGTCCAATGAAAAACGAGTATCTCCAAAATTGTAACTTTACAGGAGAGACCAAAAACATACTTTACTTTCAATGGAAGTCAATAGAACCAGAATTTTCTTCAAGCTATTTTGGAGCACTTCTATTGGTCCATTCATCATTAAATTTTCACACAATGTAAAGGAACATTGGCGTATTCAAAAGATGTAGAAAACTCAAAATCACCAAAAATTAAAATGGAAAAAAAAAAAAACGTTTTTCATTGGACAGCGACGATATACAAGAATACACAATAAAGAAATGATAAAGATACTCAGTGAACGTCCAGCGTTCATGATAAAAGGTATTTAGTGTATTCATGTGAATTAACTCATTAATAGTTTAACTGTTTTGACTACTGGATGAAGAACGTTGTGACAGGTTGAGCAAAAATAAATAAATAAATAAATAAAAACATATTTTGAGCTAATATATATAACTAATATAACTAATCACTAAATATAACTAATCACTAAAGCAATCACTAAAAATAAATGATATAACAACAAATTAATTGATTTTTTTTTCTTTTTTAGAATTGTAATTTCAAACTCTTCAAACTGTGTTTCATTGCTAAGTTCTGGATGGAAACAAAAGGGTTAAATTCTTCAAACATCCTGTGAAATGTTTCTCTCTACAGTATGTAGGCAGATATAGCAGCACTGCTATTGGTTAAGAGCTGAAGAGACATCATAAGCCTACCAATCAGCATAATTAGAATTTCAGAACATCTGAAGTTCTAGATACGTCACTAACTTTGAAATCCAGTAGAACTCATTAAGTAAACTTCCTTGGTCCATTAGCTCCACTGACCATATAGGAGTATTTCAACTCCTGTGGACTGTAGTCCATCTGATTCTCTGTATACTTTGAGGACCCTCAAAGGACCACCACAGAGAAGGTACTATTTGGGTGGTGGGTCAAAAGTGTTATTTTATAGTTTTGATGTGCTCACAATTATTCACTAATATTATTACTATTAAAATAGTATAAAAAAGAAAAAGCCGGGTAGGCGTGTCTAAACATTTATATTAAATTGAGCACCACTTTACTGTTATGTATTTCAGCAGAGAATTCCAATATTATCATATTTTTCTAATGTTTTGCCATTTGGCCTTTAAACTCTGCTCAAATAATCAATAAATAATGACCAAATTATCAAATTACCATAATGAAGGACAGTAAGGGACCAAAAAATTCTTAACCTATTTGTTTCTGATCATCACAAATCCTGATTTCAGTTTAATTCTCTACTTTATTAATAACAATCATGTTTATATCACTTTTTTCTAACACACAGCATGGCTCAGAATGAACCCCTATGTGTTCACTATGGAATTTGACAGGAACTGTTAATGTTTGTAAACATTTGCAGTCGAGAACATATTTACAAACATTGTTTTTGTTCATGAAGTAAATAAATAAGAATTAAAATAATAATTTCAGATCAAAAACAAGACTTTAATGAACACAATGTTTTTAAGGAACATTAATTAATGAAATAAACTGATTTAAAGTAAGTAGATTTAGCAAAGAGACACTCAGCAGTACATACAGTAACATAGGGAATGAATACGGGGAGAGTTTAACCCATGCTGTGCATTAGAAGGGGTTTACTTAGTTTGTGCATTAAAGGGTTAAACTGCAAACAATAGATGAAATAAATACTTTGGCTCAACAACATAACATACAGAAGCTCAAACACAGACACAGATCTATCTCTCTCTCTCTCTCTCTCACTCACACACACACACACATACATACACACCTCAGCGGCAAAAGGAAGAGAAAAATCAAATAGGTCATCAGCAAGATCGATAACCCACAAAGGGTTGCCATGACAACAGTCCTCACCAAAAACAAAAGGGAGAGAGAGAGAAACAGAGAGAGAGGGAGAGAGAGAGAGGGAGAAACAGAGAGAGAGAAACAGAGAGAGGGAGAAACAGAGAGAGAGAGAAATAGAGAGAGGGAGAAACAGAGAGAGAGAAATAGAGAGAGGGAGAAACAGAGAGAGAGAAATAGAGAGAGATGGGGAAACAGAGAAACGGAGAAACAGAGAGAGAGGGAGAAACAGAGAGAGAGAAATAGAGAGAGATGGGGAAACAGAGAAACGGAGAAACAGAGAGAGAGGAAGAAACAGAGAGAGAGAGAAATAGAGAGAGATGGGGAAACAGAGAAACGGAGAAACAGAGAGAGAGGAAGAAACAGAGAGAGAGAGAAATAGAGAGGGGGGAAACAGAGAAATGGAGAAACAGAGAGAGAGAAACAGAGAGAGAGGGAGAAACAGAGAGAGAAGGAGAGAGAAAGAGAGAGGGAGAGGGAGAAACAGAGAGACAGAGAGAGAGAGAGGGAGAGAAAGAGGGAGAAAGAGAGTGAGATAGAGAGGAGAAGAGAGAGCGGGAGAGAAAGAGAAATAAAGAGAGGGAGAGAGGGGGAGAAAGAGAAGGACAGAGGGAGGGAGAGAGAGAGAAAGAGAGAGAGAGAAAGAGGGTAAAACAGAGAAAGAGATAGAGCGAGAGAGAGAGAGGAGAAGAGAGAGCAGGAGAGAGAGAAATAAAGAGAGGGAGAGAGAGAAAGAGAGAGGACGGGAGAGAGATACAGAGAGAGAGAGAGAAAGAGGGTAAACAGAGACAAGAGATAGAGCGAGAGAGAGGAAAGAGAGCGAGTAGGAGAGGAACAGAGATAAAGAGAGGAGAGAGAGGGAGAGAGAGGGAAACAAGAGAGAGTGAGGGAATAGAGAGAGAGAGAAGAGAAGAGAGAGTGTGAGAGAGAGAGAGGGGAAGGAGATGAGAGAGTGAGAGAGAGAGACAGAGAGAGTGGAAGAGAGAGAAAGAGAGTCAGAGAGAGGGCAAAGAGAGGAGAGAGAGAAGAGCGAGAGAGAGAGGGACAGAGAGAAAAGAAGAGAGAGGGGAAAGAGAGAGTGAGACCGACAGAGAGAGGGGGAAAGAGAGAAGAGAGGGGAAAGAGGAGACGAGACAGAGATAGAGAGAGAGAGAGAGAGAAAGAGAATAAGAGAGAGAGGGAGAGGGAAGAGAGAGAGAGAGAGACAGAGAGGGAAAGAGATGCGAGAGGAGAGAGAGACAGAAAGCAGAGAGAAAGCAGGAATGAGCAGAAAGAGAGAGAGACAGAGGATAGAGAGAGAGAGATGAGAAGAGAATGATGAGAGAGATTGGAGGAGGGGAGAGGGAAGAGAGAGGAGAGAAGGAGAGAGAGGAGAGGGATGAGAAGAGAGAGAGAGAGGAGAGAGAGTGAGAGGTGTGAGAAGAGAGAGAGAGACAGAGATAGAGTCAGAAAGAGTAGAGAGAGGGGGAAAGTGAGGAGGAGAGAGAGAGATAGAAGCAGATTGAGAGACTGAAGAGTAGTCAGAAGAGAGTGGTAGAGAGAGAGACGAAAGAAAAGAGAGAGAGTAGACAGATCGAAAGAGGAAGAGAGAGAGAGAGGGGGAAGGAGAGAGAGTCAGGCGAAGAAAAGAGCATATCATTTTTTTTCTGTCTAGCGCAGCCCAGGAACCCACTGAACTGCTGTGTATCAGAGTTAGTGTTCGGCCCGGCTGTTCACTTCTACAGCACCTCTCAGCGTTCCTGCTTCAGCAGACAGGACGGAGCAGCTTCACCCGCAACATCTAAAGACTCCAAACTGGAAAGCAAACTCCACTAACTGTTACAGAAGACCACCAAACGTTTACTGAGGGGAAGTTCTCAAAGTTGGGTGTATTTAAAATAACAACTTCAGCTCAGGATCATCATTTCACATTCAGACTGAAGTTCTGATCATAAAGGTGCCCCTACGGTAGAAAGAGCTCATTCACAAGTGTTATCAGTGTTATAACAGGTTATAACTGATAATCTTTACTATCTGATGTGATCAATTGCTCATTTTTATAAAATCACACAAAAATATAGGATCTCTATATCATTCCCAGCACTGCAGTGACACTGACGTGGTGGTGGTGGTGGTGGTTTGTTAGTAGTGTGTGTTGTGCTGTGATGATGTGATCAGAAACCAGCAGTGCTGCTGCTGCTGTAAGTGTTTTAAACACCTCAGTGGTCACTGGAGGACTGAGAAAGTCCGTCCCACCACACCAAAAACTATCCAGACAGCAGTGTCCTGTGGGCGGGCTCCTGTGTCCACTGATGAAGAACTAGAGGAACACAAACTGTGCAGCAGCAGATGAGCTACTGTCTCTGACTTTACATCTACAAGGTGGACCAGTAAGTAGTAGTAGTGTCTAATAGAGTGGACAGGAAGTGGATACAGTGTTTAAACACTCCAGCAGCACTGCTGTGTGCTGGGAATGACCCACCTCCCTAATAGTATCTGCTCTATGGTGGTCTTGTGGGGGTCCTGATCATTAAAGAACAGAGTAATAAAGTATACAGTAGTGTTGCACCGATACCGATACCGTATTAGTGTATCAGCGCCGATATTGGCACTTACATACAGTATCGGTATCGGCAATAGAGAGCGCCGATACTATGAAGCTTATTGACTAAATGCCTGCACGTGTTTCTGCATTGTGGCAATTTTTATTTTTTTGTAGCTCTGAAACTTTTTTAATGTGGCAGTTTACTCAACCAGTTAATGGGTTCTTTCAAGGTTGTTTATATCTTAATCAGGAAAAGACATAAAAAAATACACACATCATAAAAGCGGGAAACACTATAAATATCAGGATTTATAGTCATATATCGAGCATTGAAGTCAGCATTGGTATCGATATCGGTACTCTGTATCAGCAGATACCTGAAAAGCTGGTATCGGTATTGGTATCGCTAAGGAAAAAGTGGTATCGGAGCATCCCTAGTATACAGAGAATCAAATGAACTACAGTCTGTAAGTGGAGGTCCTGTATGGTCAGTGGATTCACCTCCCTAATAGTAGCTGCTCTGTGGTGGTCCTGTGGGGGTCCTGATCATTAAAGAACAGAGTAATAAAGTACACAGAGAATCAGATGAACTACAGTCTAGCTAGTAGAGTGGAGCTCCATGTATGGTCAGTGGAGCTGATACTGGACATGAGTGAGCTCCTGTATGGTCATGACTGAACACAGTGACAGTGAAGTGGAGGTCCATGTATGGAATCAGTGGATGCTGAGTACAGGTGGACAGTGAGTGGAGGTCCTGTATGGTCAGTGGAGCTGATACAGTGGACAGTGAGTGGAGATGTTATGGCTGATCAGTGTATATGATTAGAAGTGTTGGATCCAAACCTGTTTCAAGACAAGGAGCCAGAAGTCTGTAGGATAGATCTTTACTTCGTCAGCACGGAGTCGTACAGACAAACAGACCCCAAAAAATTATTGACAGACTGAAATAACGTGTGCTGCTAAATCAATTCTCTCTCTCTCTCTCTCTCTCTCTCTCTCTCTCTCTCACACACACACACACACACACACACACACACACACACACACACACGCACACACGCACACACGCACACACGCCCAACATGAATGTCTACCGAGTTACACAAAGACATGTTTTTCTCAAGAGTTAAAATACCAGCAAATAAAAACACTTATCCTTGTCTACATGAGCCGTCTGATAGGTGGGGCGTAAATAGCTATTACTGGGTACCCCCAGAAATAAATAGCTATTAGTGGTCCCCAAGTGAGGCACCATTCAGAGATTAAAAGCGTCTAAATACTTTTAATTCCAATCCAGCAGTTAGTTAGCCAACATTCTGGCTCCTGCTGCACTATTTAAGGTGGAACAGGAAAACTACTGTACAGTACATTGTACACTGAACAGCTGAACTGGGGGTGATGTGACTGGTCACTGGTGAGAAATCTAAAACTACAGATACTACAGATGCAGTCTCTCGTCCTGACCACAGACAAAGTTTCTCAAGTTGGTTTTTGTGTTGTTTGGTAAATGTCTTCCATTTTCTTCCACATAAACAACAACTTTTGGTAATGAATAAAAGCTCCTTGTGTTTTTTTCCAGCTAGCACAAAACTAATAACCCAGAACACCAGACAGACCAGATCTGACCAGTACAAACAGAACAGCAGCAGCAATTCAATTTTCTACATTTAATGATTACAGTTTTAATTTTAAATTAAGAGTCTAAATGTAATGACTGCAGTTTTTACTGTGTTTATTTAATTAACTTTTTTCGTTTTAAATTAAGGATCTAAATGTAATGATTGCAGTATTGGAGATATTTGTTTGACTTATTTTGTTTATTTACTGTTAATTATGTTTAAAATATTATACTGTTTCATATGAGCTCGTTAAAAATGGTAATAACCCAGTTTAGACCATGTTTCATGACTTGCTTGTTCTAATAACTACATGTAGCCCTGCCGTGACATATAGCCCCGCCCTCGATCAGTATCGGCTATCGGCCGATCACACGGAAAGCTGATCGGCGATCGGAATCGGCCTCAAAAACTCTGATCGGTCCATCTCCATCTCTGATTTTTCATTTTGTCAAACTGAAATGGGGCTGTGGTGAAATTTCAGAACTCGTTACTTCAGCGAATCACTTCCTCAGGAACGGAATGACTGTGAGGTCAGATTTTTACATCCCTTTAAAACACAGAGAGTTCTAAATATGGGCCTTTTATTGGACAGCAATCAAACTATCAACCAGAGTTTAGCAACTTCAGTTTAGACTCATGGCGGAAGGAGATCTGCCTCAGATAAGCATTTGCCAGTCAACCCAGCGGCGTATGAAGTCTGTACCATTTTAAAGCCTGTGCCAGAGCTGCCCCCTGTCCAGCTGACCACTCCGTATTCCAGTTTAATTTCTAATTTTCCAGCGCCGTATGGCTGGGGACGGGATCCAATAAATCAAAAGTTAATTAAAGGCATAGATTCTTCTTCGGCAGCACCTCAATCATCTTAAGCCCATTAACGGCAGTTACTGTGGGCGAGTGCCAGGAGCGTCTGTAACGTTATACACACTCCCTGGAGGCGTTCCTGTTTTTACATTCTTGGGAAAACACTACAGTGGCAAGGTAAAGGGGAATTTTTCTAAACTTTTCACCAGATTTTTCTAAATTTCTGCATAAATCTACTACTTATAAGATCAATCAGAGAGGTTTGACGTGAAAGCTGAGAATAACTAATGGAAAAAGGGGTCACATTGACCACCTATGTAAATACAGCCATCAGGTACATAGGAATCATAGTTTTATGACTGATCTTCATTTCTTTCCAGCTAAATTGGGCGATGGCTGATTTTTAAAGCTCACAATGAGTAAAATAAATGGAGATTATGAAAAACTTCATAATTCCGATACTGATAAAAAAAAATCTCAATATTTTCTGTAATTTTGTCGATAAAGATAATAAACGATATTTTGCATTATTTAAAAAAAGTGTTTGGAAATGTCTTGTAAAGCCGCCTTCCAAAGAAGAGGACCTGCGTCTATGACTGTTCTTACCATTCTGTGGAGGAGAACCAGCACCAGAGCCTCCTTATCCAGAGAAATGTCTCTCTTATGAAGCTCTGAGGAAGCAGACGTGTCGGTGCTGGTGAGTCTATCAGTTCAGTAACTGTTCTCTGATCAGTGTCCACCGTGCTAGGCTATCTGGACTGTAACTAACACCCACGCAGAGGGGCTCGGGCAGCTGCTGGACTTGGGTTTAACCGGCTTTCAGAAATATAAACTCACCGTCTGTGTGTAGGAGGACACGCCCACCTTCCCACTGTGCAGGTACTGATACGCTTCAGTACTTTTATAGTTTTTCATTACTGAACCGTCTACACCTTCCGAGAGTACAGAGTAATTAAACATGTCTCCATAAGTAACCTCAGACCACCTTCTCATATCACCCACCCACTGTTATTAACCTCAGACCACCTTCTCATATCACCCACCCACTGTGTTATTAACCTCAGACCACCTTCTCATATCACCCACCCACTAAGTTATTAACCTCAGACCACCTTCTCAGATCACCCACCCACTGTGTTATTAACCTCGGAGGAGACAGTGTTGTCCCATTAGAACTTCTTACTGTCTCTCTGGTCTCCTCCCATGTAACTGTATTCATTTTGGTTAGCTGAGCAGAAGTTCTAATACAAAGACGGAAGAAACACATGCTTGAAAGTGGGTGTGGCCAAATACAGTGAATACTGCAGACCCCTACCTTTCACAATTAGTGCATAACTTAATGAGATGACTCTGGCTTTGATTGGCTGCCATGTACTATGCCATCAATGTGATCACTTGAATCAAAAGGATGTGACTGAAGTGCCCTAGAGCGAGATGCCTCACCCCCAACTACTCCTCGGGCGCTATAAATAGGACTGCCCACCGCTCTGGGCAAGTGTGCTCACTGCCACCTAGTGTGTGTGAGCGTAAGTGTGAGTGTATCTGGAGCCATGCTGACGGCAGTGCATCCCACAGCTGCTGGAGGGAGCGATGAACAGGATCCATAGAGCCAACACCACCATCCAGGTGGTCCCACAGACACTCAAGTCTGGGGAATTAGGGGTGCGGGGTAGTACTTGGAAGTCTTGGTCAGCTCTTCCAACCAATGTGGGACATTTCTAGTCATGTGACGTGTCTCATCGTCTTGCTGGAAGATCCCATCCGCCCCAGAGAAGACAATCAGCATGTATGTTGTACGTGATCTGCAAGGATGGATTCAGAGCCAAATGGGTTGAGAGTGTCTTAGATATGGATGAGTGGGTCCACGAGAACATTCCCCAGACAAGAACACTACAGCTCTGAGCTCTTTAAGGGCCCAAAATCTGCAGCACCTTGTTTCCTGCATGCAAAAATCAAAGCTACAGCAATCGGTAATCTCGCTGACAAGGTTTTGACGACACCCAATAATAGAAGTACAGCAAAATCCGTGCAGATGAAGTGGTGATTGCTATTTTCAAAACTAACATGACTCGCTGTGGGCAGCTGTTGCAACCAAGGCGTTCTCCAAGCTGCCGCACACCCAAAACAGCGACTAACGAAGGACTGAAGATCCTTCTCTCCAAGTCGAAGATCTTATCCGCTTTAATTTAGTGTACGAGCTCAGCCGGCTTCCACTGACTGGAATGTTGTACGGAAGCACTCGCGTCCCTAATCCGCGCCAAAACAATAAAGGAGAACCGCGGGCTCTTAAAAAGCAGCGTCGTTCGCCAAACCCCTCCAGCCAACGCCTACAGTCAGAGGAAGGAGGGAGGGGGCTGTGGTGTTTGTGGGGGTGGGGTGGGGTAAATATTCTAATAAATGCATTACCCACCACAAACAACGTCGAGAAGTTATTTACTACGCTGCACGTTGCCATGGCAACAGACAGGGGAAATCTGATACCGCAATAAAGCCATGTGACGAGGTGAGGCAAAAAATAACCGCATGTGTGTGTGTGAGAGTGTGTGTGTGTGTGTGTGCGTGCTTCAAGGTGCGATACGTTTAGGGCACGTACAGAATCCAGACGCCGCACCTCAGAAGGAAAAAATAACAAGACGGATTAAAAGCACCCACCGCCTTCCCCACCTCCCCTACGCCCCCCCCACCACCACTCTGTGATCTGAGAGATTGCGGTAATTAAGAGCGGCTCACGTTAATCGTCACCTTTTCAGAGCTCACTAACCCTCGAAATCCCAGAGCTCGGTTAAATGATGTGAAGTCCCTCCCCCACCCCCGTCTCCTCCAATGCAAGTATTTTCCTGCCCTCCTCCTTCCTCTCCTGCTTATCTCATATATCTCCAGGCTCGTCTCTGGGCTTCACTGGACAGAGTCTGATCATTTTTCCCCCCTCTCTAATTACTTCCACATCACCGAGTCCGGGCTATAAGCTCAGGAACTGAAAGCGGCCTGATGCTGTCGGTACGACCGGTTAGTATTTTAACAGCATCCGATCGCAAAGGCCGCCACTCTGAACCTGCTGTTGGGATTCTGAACCAGGTCGTGACTTTCACTGCAGACTGAGCCACACGAAATCTGTGCAACCGATTACATCTGCAAACAGGTCTCACAGCCGAGCAGAGAGAGAGAGAGAGAGAGAGAGAGAGAGAGAGAGAGAGAGAGAGAGAGAGAGAGAGAGAGGGGGAGAGGGAGAGAGAGAAAGAGGATGGACTGAGCCAGGTGATGAAATTTTAAAGGTCCATGTCAAGGAATAAAGTCATTTTCTTTACTTGTTTTAAAACTAGAGTTTAATGCAGTAATAGAAACTAGGGCTGCAGCTACAGATTATTTTGATAATCAAGTATTCTATCGATTATTCCATCGATAAAAAAAATCGGATAAAAAAATTATGCTTTATTAAAGAGCAATAGTAAATATATGAGATAACATAAAACAGGTCTTAAAGCATTTGCATTGTCTAAACTGCATTATATATATATACACATATATATATTATTAGTGCTGGGTGGTATGACCAGATATTTGTATATAAATTATATATATATATATATATATGTTTGTGGCTTATTCTACTGTCAGGTGTTGACAAAATATAAGGTAAATTATTATTGGGCAGGGGTATTTAATTAGAGTCAGTATGGTCCAGTTAGAGGAGATCTCCTCAGGCCGGTGTTTATTTATAGATAAGTAAATTTCACATCTTGACCTGTTGGTTTGGAGCTGCCTGTGCTAAGAATAAACCTATAAGTCTCTCCATTCCAGGTTAAAAAGATGACTTTTCTTACTTAGAGCACGCTATCCCTTCTCCGACTCGCTTTATTCTCCAACTGCTGCTTCTCGCTTCGTACCTTGCCTGTGTGCTTGCTGCACTAGACTAGAAAAGCTCCGCCTCTTAAAATAAACACTGTCAGTATTAAATCTTGCTCAATAGTTTATCAGTTAGGGTCAGCGCTGGACAATGTCTGGGTCCGGATCCGGACCGTGGTCCGCCTATTAGTGACCTCCACTATGGGGTTTACTTCAGTTGAGTTCTCCTGCATGGTTGTCCGGGAAATACGACGTTTGCAAAAAGTGGTTGCGCAACTCCCAGTCCATATTATCATCATCATTTGCTGCCTGGTGATGCGTTACAGCTGTTTTTCAGCTATGCTACGGTACGGCAGTATATGAAAAATTCATACCAGAGGGGAAATTAAAACCAGTATTCTGGCCAGCACTACATATTATTATAGAAATGTATTACTAGACCTATACATCATACTATATGTTCAAAAGTCTGGCTGCTGTACATTCAGTTAGTATTAGAGCTGTGTATTGGTAAGAACCTGGCGATACAGTACATATATATATATATATATATATATATATATATATATATATATATATATATATATATATATATATATATATATAAAACGATATATATATACTGTAATACTGCAAGCAAAGTGATATATTGCAATTGTTTTTAAATCCTACTATTAAAACACACCCCTGTATGAACAGGTTTATCAATGTTTATTTGCGCCCTTGTGCTGCTTGTTAATGTTGGAGTGGAGCTTTACAACACTGCCATCTAGTGGTCAGAGGTTTAAACACAACACACAATGATTCACTGTCTGCCAGGAATCTGTGTATCGATACTGTGTTTTTGAGAATCGATACAGTATCACTAAACATAAAATCTCAATATTTCGATATTTTCTTACACCCCTAGTTACTATGCTGAAGTGTTGTCCTGCACTTGCCGCAATCATACTAAACTGAATATACCTGCTGTAGTTGATTGGTCCATTTTAGGCTACAATTACTACTTACACCACCTGATATTTAGTTTTCTGTGGTATTTTAAGCATCACTGTGAGGGAAGAGGGTGTGAGGGGTGTATGTTCTGGCCACAGCACAAGCGTGCATCGTGCAACAGTGAAAGTCATCTGTGTGAAACAGTGCACTGTCTTTAGTTTCGTGGAATTAACAAATCTTTGATGCAAATAATTTGCATTCATGATTTTTTGTAATCGAGATACTCGAGGAAACGTTTCAGCCCTAATGCAAACACTGCTGAAGTCTCAGAGCTGTTTACTCTCCAACCCATACGGTTCACGTACAGAAAAGTAAACTGCAGCCTGTTTTGAATTCTTTGGCTTCTTTTCCACAGCAGGGCTGAATTTCTCACTG
>CM038707.1:4159721-4202221 GCA_021613375.1 Megaleporinus macrocephalus | reverse complement strand
ATAGATTTTCGAATGGATCTCACAAAGCTAGAAAAACGAATGTCATCAGATGTCTGGTTTCTATCAACACCACCAAAAATTCTTAGTCTAACGATCAAACCACACCAAATTATTTAAATAATATATACATCCACACACATATACATACATTTTACATTATATATATATATATATATATATATATATATATATATATATATATATATATATATATATATATATATATATATGCCCATGGCAAGGAACAATAACCTGTAAACAATAATAACAGCATTAATGTTATTATTGTGCAAGAAAGCTGGAGAATAAGAAACACAACTTAAGCCTCAAGTGAGATCAGATTTCATCAGAGCTTTGGATAGTTCAGAGGTTGTGTGTGTGTGTGTGAAGAAACAGAGCAGTGATACATGATCATGGACATCTACACCACATGCTGCATCCGCTGAGTCACCAGCATTGTAGACGACCCCATCCGTCCCTCACACTGACTTTTTTAACTGCTGTTTGGCAAAAGGTACCGGAGCATCGGTGCCATCACTGCCAGACTCTGCAACAGCTTTGTTCCTCAAGCGCCCAGGTTTTTAAACTTACAGGGACGGATTCTCTCGGACACATACTCTACTCCCTCACACACATACTCTACACTGTTTACTCTAGTACTACCTCAGCAACTGCTGTGTGTATGTATGTATCTGACTGTGTTTACTCTGTTTACTCTAGTACTACCTCAGTAACTGCTGTGTGTATGTATGTATCTGGCTGTGTTTACTCTGTTTACTCTAGTACTACCTCAGTAACTGCTGTGTGTATGTATGTATCTGACTGTGTTTACTCTGTTTACTCTAGTACTACCTCAGTAACTGCTGTGTGTATGTATGTATCTGAATGTGTTTACACTGTTTAGTCTAGTACTACCTCAGTAACTGCTGTGTGTATGTATCTGACTGTGTTTACTCTAGTACTACCTCAGCAACTGCTGTGTGTGTATGTATCTGACTGTGTTTACACTGTTTAGTCTAGTACTACCTCAGTAACTGCTGTGTGTATGTATGTATCTGACTGTGTTTACACTGTTTACTCTAGTACTACCTCAGTAACTGCTGTGTGTATGTATCTGACTGTGTTTACTCTAGTACTACCTCAGCAACTGCTGTGTGTGTATGTATCTGACTGTGTTTACTCTAGTACTACCTCAGCAACTGCTGTGTGTATCTGACTGTGTTTACTCTAGTACTACCTCAGCAACTGCTGTGTGTGTATGTATCTGACTGTGTTTACTCTAGTACTACCTCAGCAACTGCTGTGTGTATCTGACTGTGTTTACTCTAGTACTACCTCAGCAACTGCTGTGTGTATGTATGTATCTGACTGTGTTTACACTGTTTACTCTAGTACTACCTCAGTAACTGCTGTGTGTTTGTATGTATCTGACTGTGTTTACACTGTTTACTCTAGTACTACCTCAGTAACTGCTGTGTGTATGTATCTGACTGTGTTTACTCTGTTTACTTTAGTACTACCTCAGTACCTGCTGTGTGTATGTATGTATCTGACTGTGTTTACACTGTTTACTCTAGTACTACCTCAGTAACTGCTGTGTGTATGTATGTATCTGACTGTGTTTACTCTGTTTACTTTAGTACTACCTCAGCAACTGCTGTGTGTATGTATGTATCTGACTGTGTTTACACTGTTTACTCTAGTACTACCTCAGTAACTGCTGTGTGTTTGTATGTATCTGACTGTGTTTACACTGTTTACTCTAGTACTACCTCAGTAACTGCTGTGTGTATGTATCTGACTGTGTTTACTCTGTTTACTTTAGTACTACCTCAGTACCTGCTGTGTGTATGTATGTATCTGACTGTGTTTACACTGTTTACTCTAGTACTACCTCAGTAACTGCTGTGTGTATGTATGTATCTGACTGTGTTTACTCTGTTTACTCTAGTACTACCTCAGTAACTGCTGTGTGTATGTATGTATCTGTGTTTACACTGTTTACTTTAGTACTACCTCAGTAACTGCTGTGTGTATGTATGTATCTGTGTTTACACTGTTTACTTTAGTACTACCTCAGTAACTGCTGTGTGTGTGTTATCTGACTGTGTTTACACTGTTTACTCTAGTACTACCTCAGTACCTGCTGTGTGTATGTATCTGACTGTGTTTACTCTAGTACTACCTCAGTAACTGCTGTGTGTATGTATGTATCTGACTGTGTTTACACCGTTTACTCTAGTACTACCTCAGTAACTGCTGTGTGTATGTATGTATCTGACTGTGTTTATGTTGTTTACTCTAGTACTACCTCAGTAACTGCTGTGTGTATGTATGTATCTGTGTTTACACTGTTTACTCTAGTACTACCTCAGTAACTGCTGTGTGTATGTGTGTTATCTGACTGTGTTTATGTTGTTTACTCTAGTACTACCTCAGTAACTGCTGTGTGTATGTATGTATGTATGTATGTATCTGACTGTGTTTACACTGTTTAGTCTAGTACTACCTCAGTAACTGCTGTGTGTATGTGTGTTATCTGACTGTGTTTATGTTGTTTACTCTAGTACTACCATGTTGATCCTGGAGGAATGTAGTTTCACTCCACAGTGTACTTGTATGTGGTTGGAATGACAATAAAAGCCTCTTGACATAAGCAGCTCAGACAGTAACATTAAACGCAGTGTAAGCGCAGGCCAGTGGGGTAGAGGGGAGTGGGGACAATTGTGTTTGGGTACAGTACAAGGCATCTGGGCCCAGGGTGATTTCCCCATTTTACCATGATTAATTATTATATATTGTCACCTTAAAAGAAAAAAAACATGTATCTTTATATTTTTGCATTATTTAAACATGACGGCTGATCTTCATATCCTGTGGAAGGTTCATGATGAATGGTCCAATAGAAATGATTCAAAACAGCTTGGAAAAAAAATGGTTTTATTGACTTGCATTGAAAATAAAGGCTGTTTGTGTCCTCTTTTGTAAAGTCACTAATTTGGAGATTGTTCTTTTCTTGGGCCAGTGAAGATATGAAAACTCAGAAAATGTGCAGGTTCACTGGACATTTTAGACAGCAAAATAAAATGTCTATTTTGAATGCTGGACATTGTGACCCCTGGCTCCCATCACTCTAAAGAAATCTGATGGTGTATGCAAGTTTACAAGTCTACAATTTACCATTTCTTGTCAAACCACTCTGAATGGCTTTACATGGCAGTGGCTGAATTATACGGCCTTATTAAATAAATAAGGATTCGTACACTATCAAAGAGTGCATGTTTCAGGGTGACACAGCTCACGCCGCACTTGCTTGTACATTTGGAATATTGATTCATACACAGTGTACATCTAATAAAGCTGTGCATTTCCACACATCTACCCAAAAGCATCTATAACAAAATAAAGAATCTCCAGAAATGCTATTAAAGTTATCGCCACCTGGCTCGCTGAAACCTGAAGCCATGAAACCCAATAAAAATGAGAACGCAGGGTTTTGACTCAATGAAATGGCGCTGGCCTCTCACCAAAGCTCCAAAGGCACGAGGTTTTGATTACGTCCTTATAAGTGAAAAACAGCCGCAAGAGGGGGATACATTTGATATTAGAGCTCTCTGGACAGTGGGCGGGTGGATTTACATGCATTACATTGAAAAACAGAGAGCACAAAAGGAGAGAGAGCTTTTCAGAAAGTCCAATACTGAACTAAGAGTCTATTATTGCTATAAAGGGTCATGTATGTCCACCATTAATTGTCTAACAGACAGACTGCTAGGTTACAGGTGTCCCCACATTTAGGACCTTGCTCAGTTATCCCATGAAGACATTACATGCTGTGTCTTATCTAAGACCTATGAAGAAGGAAGGAGGAAAAGCTGAAAGCCTCCTTTGTTACTGGTCCAGACAGTTGAAGTGGGGAAGGTCATCTCCACAATGGGCTTGTGTGTTTTCACTGATAAAGCTTAATATGAGTTGGAGAGCTTCACAGTAGTTATAAAATAAAAAACATTAAATTTAAAGTGTCAGCTAAAATTCTTAAAAAATTGATGGCATGTTGGTTGAATGTCTGTCTTCTTTCACATACAAATCACCCTACACTGTTTCTAATTCATGCATTTTGGCCACACAAACTATAAAAGCAATCTGGCAACCCTGCCTACCTACAGGCCAGAGTGATCTCAAAGATGATGATCCAAAGTAGACTCTAGGTGTGCCCGAAATCGTCTACTAGTCAGTAGGTTCTAGATTAGAGTCAGTACGTACTGCTCGAGCGGTAGACTAGTAGGTAATTTCAGTAGGAGAGTTTAAGTAGCCACACAAGCTCGGACGTACTACGTCCACCATATTACCAGCGTCCTGTGAGGCAAGACGTCAGACCACCACCGTAAAAGTCCTGCTATTCATTTAAAAGCTCGTTTACTGACAGATTTAGATCTTTTAGTGACACTGATCTGATTATGTATCAGACGGTGTGGAGCTGTAGATCAGAGAAGATGAAACAGGAGGAATGTAATCATTGTTTATCTCGGCAGTAGCGCTAACTTCTGTAGCGGCAGTTCACTAGCCGTAGCTACGTACACACAGCCGACGTTCAGCTTTTCAATCTTCATTTAAATAATCCAATATCGATTCGTATAAACCTGAGATCGATCTTTAAAACTAGCATTCCAAGTCTCACACGATTAGCTATTGTTTTTGCGTAACGAGATCTGGCTGGTGGCGCACATCAGTTAAGCATGATGTCTGGCTGCATTTTGGATTCAGAAACCCTGACGGTATATAAACATATAAACACTAATGTTTTTAGTAAAGGTAGGTTGAATGTTCCTTGTACATTTACCACATTAGTTCTCTGAAAATTTCTTTTCATATTCAAACAAAGCATATTATTGTAACTGAAATATCCCTAAATGAATCGATATTGAATTGAATCAAATCGGAAATTGAATTGGGACCTTGTGAATCGGGATCGAAAATCGATACTGGAAATCAGTGGCGATACCCAGACCTAATTATATATAATATATATATATATATATATAAATACAATCACATCTCACACAAATGACTACAGTTACACAGAATTAATATCGACCCAACAAAGCTGCATGTTCTTCACTAGAGTGAGGATCAGTGTCCATTCATTTATCTTCTCAGCTTATCCTTCTGGGTCCCATGGGGTCCTGGAGCCTGGGCTCACTGTGCGGAAGGCAGGAAACACCCTAGACAGGCCGCCAGTCCATGACAACAACCCAGGCCTGTCATGCCATGAGGTGACACATTCGGTGCATTGACTGTCTCCTGATGAATCACGGTCACGTTCACCTCTATGGCAGTGAAACCACAGATTCATTGTATTCTAAAATAAAATACATTTATCTAAACGCAGCACAAGCTGATGTCTTGCTTGTATTACATGAGGCCAAAGCCAATTTACACTATACTACAGTGGTTGGTATGTGTTAGGTGTGTTACACTGCTGCCCTCTATGCTGCCTCTATGCTCTATGGGTTCAGTTCCTCACTGGGTTTAAGAATCCTTGGTTAAAACTGTAACACTACCTTTACCAACCTGTGTGTATGTACACTGTAAGTCACTGCGGTGTTGGCCAAATGCCATGAAGGTAAATGTAATCCATCAAATTTATTTGTCATTTGCACATCACTTCACAACTCAGGCTCAACATGCCATGAGGCGACACGCGCTGTGTTATTCCTAACTCTAAGAATAACACTGTCACATTTCCAAATGTGAGAAAAGCTGAGAATACAACATTTGTACAAGCGCAGGCGCAGCCCTAAATATGCTGCAAAGCACTCGCAACATGCTTGAAGTTGATATCTAGCTTACTAAGCCAGTGGCTAATCCCACAAACTACACACTGAAAGCATGCGCTTGTAAGAGACTGGGTTTAAAAGGAGCGGTAGGTTATGTGGAGCCTTCCACAAGCTTGGAACGAAGAGAAACCAGAGTGATAAAATGACAGCAGCACCCATAAATAAAGCTCTTTCCCACCGAAACATGGAAAACACTGGTTTAACTGCAGCTGCTCATGTTGCACTGCGCAGTCTCACATGTTGACATCAGGCCTTCAGAGCTGAACTGGTGTGTTTCTGTTGTTGAACATTCTTTCAGCATGTGCTCCTCGGTCTAGCCGCTGTGTCTGCTGCTATTGTTAAAGGAAGTCTCCCCACAACGTGCCTTTGAGGAACGACTGCTAATTTATCGCCGCCTTTAAGTGGTGGAGAAGAATCCATGGGCCAGCGCTAGCTGCTCCAAATGTAATGAAGTGGTCTTGCCTCAAATTCATTTTGTATTTTTCCACATGACCTATAAACCGTGTGATTAGGTTCACGCAGCAGCGTTCACATAACTCGCAGAATGCATCCAATCTGTGTTTGAAACTGATGCAAATGAGCGTTTAGTGTATGCTTACTTTTGGCTCTTCCATGTCAGGGTAAATAGTTCCTTATGCCACAGCTGTGTAGTCTCTGTCTCATTAGGATTGGGCAATAAAACGATAACGATAATTATCGCGAAATATCGTTTCCTCGATAGAACTATAAGACGTAGTTGATAGAAAGTCGATAGAATTAAGTTCCGTCCATGTTTTGAGAGGCGACAGGAACAGCCAATGAGAACGAGAATAGCACCGCTCCAAACCAATCAGGTGACTGAACTAGAGTTCCAGCCGTTTCATGTTTGGTTGAAGCTCACAGCAGAGTGTAGAGGTAGCGGCAGCTTAACCCACGTGCCAGTAATCTGCAGGCGTCACAGTCGAGCAGAGAGAATAAAATAAGAGAAAATAACAGAAAGCGTTAAACTACAACTGAAAGAAACATGATACACGTGTTAATAATCTTAAAATAATCTGCTAAAATAAGATAAACAGGTAAACAGGTGCAGTCCTGCTGCTGTGTTGATGAAGCGCTAGGGGATGTTTGAGCTTTAAGTGCTCGGGTCAGTTCTACTGTTGTGATCATCTCTACTGACAGAGCGTTTCTGTGTGAAACACTATCACAACTTTTACGCGAGTGTTTGTTTGTAGCTGCAGCTCGCGCTCGGGATGAATCCATGCTTTCAGTAGGAGCGGCCACCTTAGAGGCGCATCAACGCACGTTATGCTAATTGACGTAACAAGCGGTTTACTCCCACATAGACCAACTTCTAATTTAGTTAAAATTAGAATGTTAATATTATGCTGTTTCATATGAGCTCATTAAAAATGGTAATAAACCAGTTTCCACCTTGTTTCATGACTTGCTTGTGCTAATAATATGTAGCCCTGCCGTCACATATAGGCCCGCCCTCTATCGGTATCGGCCGATCGCGCTGAAAGGTGATCGGCGATCGGAATATATATATATCAGGAAAAACGCTGAACGGTATATATATATATATACATACATACATATATATATATATATATATATATATATATATATATATATATATATATATATATATATATATATATATATATACACGTGTATATTGCTGTGTGTTGGCAAGAACCTGGTGTTACGATACATAATGTGATACAGCGGTCACAATTCAATCTGTCATATTGCAATATATGGCGATACTGCAAGCAAAGTGATATACTGCATTTTTTCAAATTCTACTATTAAAACATACCGCTATATATTTACAATAGAATTGCGTCCTTGTGCTGCTTGTTAATGTTGGAGTGGAGCTGAAAATGGATTACAACACTGCCATCTAGTGGTCAGAGGTTTAAACACAACACACAATGATTTACTGTCTGCCAGCAATCTGTGTATTGATACTGTGTGTATATATATATATATATATATATATATATATATATATATATATATATATATATATATATATATATATATATATATATATGGAGAGAGAGAGAGGATGCTGCCTGTGTCTTACATTTGTTTTATGCTATTCATTTTATGTATCTGAGGCTTTTATAATCTTCTAACCAATGTGGCTAAAGCAATTGGTGATGGGTCTCACATCTCCAAAGCCTGAACAGAGCCTCCCTCTCTATAACACCAGAAATCCTAACCCTACAAAAATCTGAACAAGCCAGTGCGTCAGCTAATGCAGCGCTGTGAAGAAAAGAACACATTGGATCTTTTTCTTCTGGTTAGACTGTAAGAAATGAAAGCGCTGTGAGGTGCCGCAGGTGCAAAGCTTTCATACGCAGTCTGCCCTTTTTTTAAACTCGTTTAGCCAGGGCTACAGTCTGTTAGCATTATTGATGTTTATATATTTGAGCGTGTTTATTTCTATTTGCCCTTGCGCGGTATGAGCCGAGTGGGGATGGGCTCTTCTCGAGACGGCACTTCAGCAGAGACTGAGGGTAAACCAAGGCACTGACATGCTCCAAATTTAAATGTTCAAATCCACCGCGGCCCACGCAGCTCCTTGCACTTCACACACACACACACACACACACACACACACACACACACACACACACACACACACACACATACACAGAGACACAAAATGCACACCCCAAGGGGGGGCAGGGTTATATTCCATAAAGAAAAGAAAAAAAAACGATGGATGACGAATTGGCAGACAGTGGTGGGACAGACAGAACACAGCTACAGAATATTAACAGCCAGAGGGAGCTGGTGCAGCGTCGAAAATACAGAAGGAAAAAAAAAAACAGTCGATAAAGGAAGACGCCTGGATGAAAGGAGAAACAGGAGAATAACTTCAGAAAGCCTAATGGTGTGGAAGAGCATGTGAATGGGAGAGAATGTGGAAGAGCTTCATAGTGAAGCAACAATCTGAACATATAGTGACCAATCCCAACCGCAACAATTACAACACCAGTCAAAAGTATGCAAACATTTGAATGATCATGAAGATCTTATCTTGAGCTCCAGTTTGAAGAACAAAGTTAGGTTCCAGATTTCTCCTGGACGCCCCAGACATTGTATGAATGTATTCAGTTCCTTCAGCAGCAAATCTTGATTTATCTTAATGAAGTACTGAGCAGTCAAAGCAGGTATTAGATGAGAACTACTAATAATACTGGGTTGTTTAGGAGAAGCTTGGAAAGAGTTAAATAAACACACTGACGTATGGAAAAGCACTACTTACTCTATTAATACTAGAGATGGAAAGATCGATCGGCCATGTATCGGTATCGGACGATTTTTAATCAAAATATGTGATCGGCGATCGGCTGATATTTCTTTAATTTAGCCGATCTCAACAGCCGATCGATGGCGTTAAACAAATGAGCCTAATTTCTGTATTTCCAGCTAGCGTTTCATCCAGGAAGAGGAGCTCTGCGTGAAACCCCCTCCGGCCAGCTCCCTGCAATTCCTCTCTGAATCACTAGGTGGAAATACATACCCTTTAATTTTCCACAGACTGACTAAAGCAGCGACCTCGCAAGAACAACTTAAGCGTTCACCACATGTGCGGAAAGAAAACATCGTCCGTCTGTCAGTTTGTTACCGTATGTGACTCAGACTCATCCAGGACAGTTTATAACATCTGTAAAATTAGTAACATCAGCGTCTCTCACGGGAACCAAGACAAAGACATTTAACACACTAATCTGATACACACTTCAGAGACACCACACACTGAATACAGTGAGTATCAGTAACAGCAGAGCTAGAACACACACAGCTAACACAAAACTAATAACCCAGAACACCATACAGACCAGATCTGACCGGTACAAACAGAACAGCAGCAGAAACTAAAGAACCACAGCCAGAGTGATTGAGTTTATAGTTCTAGATAAGCAGCTCTTCTCGGCTGTAGAAGACGTTCATTCTGCTGCTTAATGTTCCACCTGGATCCACGCTCTGCTGTTCCTAGTAGAGATACTTTTCAGATGTGGCTCTTCTGGAGCTTATCAAGCGGTTTACTCCCACATAGACCAACTTCTAATTTAGTTAAAATATTATACTGTTTCATATGAGCCCATTAAAAATGGTAATAAACAGTTTAGACCATGTTTCATGACTTGCTCACGCTAATAAGTACATGTAGCCCTGCCGTGGCATATACCCCGCCCGCTATCGGCTATCGGCCGATCGCGCTGAAAGGTGATCGATGATCGGAATCAGCCTCAAAAACGTGGTCCATTTCTAATTAATACTGATTAATATTTAATAATAAAGGGTTTTACTGAGTAAATAAAAGCTTACTGTCTGGAAATAATAGCTATACAGGCAGGCAGAGCTAAAACATCTTCATTGCATTAATTTAACTGTATTTGTAACTCTATACAAATAAAATGCACATTTCTATGTAACCCAGGTTGATTCTAACATCTACATTTTTATCAGCAGCAGTCAGATAAAAATGATCACGTCAGCATGAGGCTATTTACTTTTTTTGCTTTTATTGGCCACATTCCTCTACTGTGTACACAGTTCCTGCACTTTTGTTTGTGTAGTTGGGTAATTATTTCTGAAGAATCGTAACTGATGTAACTGAATTGTCGTGAGGGCATAGATTTGCATACAATGGACTCCCACAGGTGAAACACAGGTGTACAACGTTTTAATGCAAGGCACCTAACAAAACAGTCAGGGAGAGCTCATTTACTGTAAAGTCCATTCAAAAATGGCTAATAAGTACATATTAACTTCTGAAGAGATTTACTTCTGAGAAGATCAGTTATGAGAAGGAGTTTCCAAAACGGGAGCCTGAAAAAAAATAAAGATATAAACAAATGTAACTCCTAACAACCACCTGAAAGACCCAGAAGACCACCAAAACGGTCCCCATCCGCACTTAAAGCTTTTAGTCCCACTCTGAAAACATTTAACAGGTGTTTCTGTCCATACTTCCAATGTGAGAAGACACCTAAACACTATAGGTCTGAAATGATGTGTAGCTGGTCAAGAAGCTCCTCACTGAGAAAAAGAGATACAGAAACATGAAACAAAGAAGCTGAACAATGGACTGATCACCCATGGAGTCCAGACCTCAACATCACTAAATACGTTTGGGATTATTTGGATTACTATAAACAGAAGATGCTGTAAGTGCTGAAGACTGAACTTTTGAGGATTTCTTTAAATCTTAAAAGTCTCTTGAAATGAACTGAAGCTGCATTAAAGACAAAAACGATGAACACACTAGACGCTGACTCATCATTACATTTAGCTGTTGAAGCTTCCCTGCAATACAAATGTGAGACGCCGAACAGCGTGGAGCAAATCTAACTGACTGTTTTATATGGTATAAAAAAATTTATGATACAGTATTAATTAGAGATGGACCGATCAGCGTTTTTGAGGCCGTTTCCAGCAGATACCGATCGAGGGCGGGGCTATATCCCATGGCATGAAACATGGTCTAAACTAGTTTATTACCATTTTTAACGAGCTCATGTGAAACAGCATAATATGTTTAACTAAATTAACAGTAAATAAACAAAGTAAATCAAACAAATATCCCCAATACTGCAATCATTACATTTAGACCTTTAGTTTAAAATGAAAAAAGCTAATTAAATAAATACAGTAAAAACAGCAGTCATTAAACGCAGACTCTGTTATTTTAAACTAAATCTGTAATCATTAAATGTAGAATATTGAATTGTTGCTGCTGTTCTGTTCGTACCGGTCAGATCTGGTCTGTAGGTGTTCTGGGTTATTAGTTTTGTGTTAGCTGTGTGTGCTAGCTCTGCTGTTTGCTGATACTCACTGTATTCAGCCGCATGCAGTGCTGTACCAGATTAGTAGAGTTTGTTTTTGTCTTGGTTCTCCAACGAGACACACTGATTCTACTAATTTTAAAAACATCCTGGATGAGTCTGAGTCACATACAGTAAACACTGCAGACGGACATGCTTTTTATCAGCACATGCTTTTCTCGTGATGTTGCTGCTTTAGTCAGTCTGTAGAAAATGAAACGGTATGTATTTCCACCTAGCGGTTCAGGAATTGGGAGCTGGCCGGAGGGGGTTCTCCTCTTCCTGGATGAAACGCTAGCTGTAAACACACAAATTAGGCTCATTTGTTTAACACCATCGATCGGCTAAATTGGAGAAATATCAGCCAATTACCAATTGCATATTTTGATTAAAAATCGCCCGATTCCGGTCTCAATACATTCAGGGTAGTCGTGGGCTGAAGGTTAGGGATCTGGTCTTGTGATCAGAAGTTTGCCGGATCAATCGCCCAGACCAATGGTCACTTATAGGCGGACCGCAGTCCGGTTCTGGACCCAGGCGTTGTCCCAGTGTGGACCCAAACCCATAAAGTATTGAGAATGATTTAATGTTGACGGTGTTTATTTTAAGAGGCGGAGCTTTCTTGTCTTTACGTCATATGGACGGGCTTTGCGGCGCAGTAAACTTGCAGACCAATCAAGTGCGTTGTAAAATCACCGGAGGCGCTCCTCAGCCAATCAGATCTGTGCAGATTCAGGAGCGTGGCGCGCATACAGGCAAGATACAAAGCGAGAAGCCCAGTTGGAGAATAAAGCTAGTCGAAGAATGAATAACGCGCTCTAAAAAAAGAAAAGTGGACGGCGAAGACTTACTTGTTTATTTTGCACAGGCAGCTCCAAACTAACAGGTCAAGATTAAAAATTTAATTAACAAGATGCACTTTTTCTATAAATAACTTTAGGACGCCCTTTTTTTCAAAGTCATTCTGTTTATTTGCAGCCCTTGCTTTTACTTGAAGTGAGGAAAAAACATTTATTAGTTTTATAAATAATTAACTCAGTTCATCATGTAAATATACTGAAATCTACTGAACGGTATGTGGGATGTGTTGGTGTTTCAGTAGCTGATGGTACAAGATGCTGATACTAGACTACTTCAGTAAACAGGATACACCACTGAATCACAACACACGTGAGAAATGATGACGGTCCGGACCTTAGCCTGAGGAGATCTCCTCTAACGGGACCTTACTGACTTCTAATTAAATACCCCTGCCCTAGACCAACAGCATGCAAGTGTCTTTGAGCATGACACCTAACCCCCAGCTGCTCACGGGGCGCTGTGGATAGGGCTACAGCCAAGTGTGCTCACTGCCCCCTACTGTGTATGTTCACTAGTATGTGCATATGTGGGGGTCTCAATGCACCGACAGGTTAAATGCAGAGGTTAAATTCCACGATGTGCAAACACAAGTGGCAAATAGTTCTAAATTTCTAATTTGGTCACTTGTACGAGCATTTGCAGGCCACTCCTCCACATTCCACTTTCATCTATTGTCTCAAAATAAAAAAAATCCCAAACTAATCTGAAGCAGACCTGTGTCCTCCGAAGCCCTGTGTTCTCCAAAGCCCTGCTAATGTTGGTAATGTATTTTTGACCTCTGCCCGATGCAAATACGAGTTGGGAACAATCTATTCTCAAGCTGATTGGACACAACTGCTTTTATCAAAGCCTACTTTGTCTACTCCAACAGACACTGTGCTGTAAAAAGCTGATTAAAGACTGGATTGCTGTTTGAAGCGTAACTGACAGGATGCCAGCTGAGCCCTCGAGACACTTGAATTTCTATATTCACGGCAGCTGTATTCAAATACGCTTATCGTCCCATCTACTAGCACCCTAGTGTGAGTGCACACTTAATTAATAGGTACACTTGAACACTGTTACTGACAACTGTCTGACAGGATATGGAAGTCAGTTGATGACCTGGTTTACAGTCAAACAAGGCTGTAATCTGATGTCCGGATTTACACCCCCAACATTTACATACAACCGCGACGGAGCACCAGCAACCAGAACAGTGGCGGAGAAATCCAGCATTCCAGGCTGTGAAGGGAATGTCGCCACTTTTCATTCCTTCCCAAAAATTAGCCAAGCAAGCTGGCGTAAAGGAAGAACTTCAGCTCCTACATCTTTACCAAGACACTGGCCAAATTTGAGTCCGTATTAACTACTTAAGGTTTCCCAAACGTTGAGCAGCTTCAAGCAGCGTTCAACACTGAAGAGACTGAAGAGATGATCAGCTCCACCTTTATTAGCATCACAACCTCCAACAGTGACTGTAAGTAGCAGCCATGCTGTGTGAGTGGATCACTGTGTGCTGGCTGAAGCAGATCATCACCAGCAGGGAGTTGCAACTTTCATTTATGTCTAGTTCACACTACATGATTTTAGTCTGGTTTTTTTGTAGATCGCCGACAGAAACCTCAGCTTGGAGGCAAATCAGCTACAATTCGGCGCTCGCTCAGTCGTGTAGTGTAAACTGCTAAAAGACGCTCGCCGACTAATCGCAGACGCCCCGTAAATGTCTAGCATGTTTAATATCTAGGCCAGTCGGTGACTAAGTCAACAGCGGCGTCTAGCTACAGCCAATGGGATCACATAAAGAGAGAACTGCGTCACCGTTCACGCAATCTCACTGCGGCTGTGGGCGACACGTACGTTTTCATTGATAAAATATTTACCTCCAGCTCTCTCTGCAGAACAGACAGTCCCTGCTGGCCCCGTGTCTTTATCTATTTTCGTACATTTTTCTTCTTTCTTGCAAATCAGCGCAGTAACAACTCGTATCACTTGTTTGTTGACGTTCATTTTGGAAATAGTGTACGTTCTACATGGTATCGCTAGTTAGTTTCGTTTTCGTGTGGTTTTGTGATAAAATACATGTTTTTGGACAGCAGCCAGATGAGTGGGCGGTTCCTCAGAGTGAAAGTTGTGTAATTCGTGACCCTGTGTCGCCCATCAGTCATGTAGTGTGAAAACCATAACAACTGAAAGACTCGCCATTACAGCTCAACCAGTCACGTAGTGTGAACCATGCATTACTTTGTGTTTGATGTCCAGATGAAAGCGTGAGAGAAAAATTCAAATGCTAAATAAATAAACACATTCTATGGCTTTTACTAATGAATACACAGTCTGGAACTGAACAGACGTGGCTGGATGGCAGGAATGACTGGAAATGTTTTGAACATGAGGAACGAAACAATCAAAATTGATTGCCAGTCTAGATTAAGTCAAGGCAGAGTTCAACACAGGGAGGAACACCTTTTTCAAATGATAGTGCTCTTTTAGTTTATATCAACACATAGGAGTTCAATTTTAGCTCACATGTGATTCACAATTTTATTTAACCATTGCATAGACCTGTTGAAGCACAAGCCACAAATGACCCAATTGGCTGATCAGCCATCTTGCTTGCGGGCTATATTAGATTAACATCTAATACTGGTTAGTGATGCACTACACAACTAATACACCAACATTACTCAGCACTGACCTGTAAACAGGTCAGCATCATCTCAATGATCCATTTTACTGCTTTATTTCAGTTTATATTAACCCACACTTAATGCTTTGCTTGTTGCACAAGTCTAACAAAAGTGACAAGCAGGGGTGGGCGATATGGCCCTAAAATAATATCACGATATTTCATGGTATTTCTGCGATAATGATACTCTTGGTTATGTGACAAAACATTGATTTAAAAAAATATATTTCAAGAATACACTACTGCAACAATGAAAATTAAATGTTATTATAGCATACGATATGATATGGCATACTCCTAACTGAGATATTAAAAAATACAAGAATTTATATCAGATTGTAACAGAAGTCAGTGGTCCAGAATGTCACGATACTAAATAATGCACTCCAAATAACTCCATATATCCAGGACTGAAGTAAAGTGAATGATACTGGAGATAAAATCTGTCTCTAGTAGATATATAATGTGAAATAAGAAAAGTGTGAATTTTTCTTTTGCTAAAAACAGTCAAAAGTAGTACCTGATGTGATAATTAGATTTTATTTAGTTATCGTCTCGTTTTCGTCATGGAAAAAAGGCTTGTTGACGAAAACTATGACCAAAATATTTTGCCAACAAGCCTTTTTTTCATGACGAAAACGAGACGATAACTAAATAAAATCTACAAAAGGATAAAAACTATGACTAAATTGATTGATACTTTAGTCAACGAATAAAAACGAGACAAACATGTTTGGCAGGGACGACATCCAATTAGAACTGATTTAGTTTTGTGAAAGGCGGGGACAAGTTAGGAAAACATCCAATCATAACTACTTCGGCGTATATGGAGAGGCGGGACAAGCCGAGTACACAAATTTGGTCTAAACCCGGGAAGACCATACGAGCCTGTGAACTGTCGCTACTCATGATGGAACTAAGTTATCTAGACAGTGTCAGCAGAGAGAGAGAGAGTTTAGCGTTTGTGTTTAGAGAAAATCACCACCGCGCTGGACATCAGCCCTCCAGCACCACCATCAGCTAGCTGTACTGATACTAACGCTAGCTTAGCCTTGCTTAATCCTAGTACTGCATACTGTCCTGTACAGTTTAGAGCGTGTCCTGTTGTAAACACTGTATGAACTCAGTAAGGTGGTGTTAATGATCAGATTAGTTGGATCAGGTCTGATTAGTTGATCAGGTATGTGGGAAGCAGGTGAAACGCTATATGTGCAGGGCAGTGAGTCGGGAGACTAGCTAGCTAACTCCAACCATCTGTGTTTGATGATCATGTCCCAAATCTCTCCGCTCACACTAGAAAGTGCACGATGTGTGTCTCTAGTAAACACTGTGACCCAACGATGTGGCAGTTTTTCATTCATTGATTTACTGTTATGCTAAAATTTATTTGAATTGCACAATTAAAAATATTTTCATAGCAAAAAGTGATAAAAGTAATTAATGTAGATTAGTTAATCACAGAGCATGTAATTTAATTAGATTGCCAGCACTAGTAACAATTATTAAATAAATAAGAGATAAATATAAAGGTAATAAAAGGATAAAATATTTTTTTATTCACTATTTTTTTTTTCACTTTCATATTCTTTTATTCACTTTGCAGTTACTGAAGACCTCAGATGTTGTTTGTTAAATTTGTTTGTGTGTGTATTGGTCTTTCAAAAATGAATAATATTCCATAACTGGTTAATAAATGTTTCATTTCGTGCAAGTATATATAATGACTTAAATAATTGAAGGGAACTGAAGAAAAAACATTACATTTTACACCCTTTATATTTTAGTCGACTGAATCGACTAGATTTAGTTAACTATATTCTAATGATAATTAGTCGACTAAAACTAAAAACACTGGATAATTAGCGATGGGTGATGTGGCACAATATTTCAGGGTATAATATCGTTCACGATATTCAAAAATGTTGGTATTATTGTGTATGATACGATATGGCACACCCCTAGTGACAAGTTATTGTAGTCTTAAGTAATTGCAATCATCCCAAGTACCCACCACACAGGTGCCCTTTATAGCCATACATATACTGACTACATATATCTGTCAGCTGCCCTCTACCCCAGTACATGAATGAAAAGGGACCACCAGAGTACTACATGAGGATTATTTGGGAGGTGAAGCATTCTCAGCACAGATGCCGCGCTGACATTTGGGAGTGTACTAGTGTTTCAAGCACAGCAGCGTCACTGGTGTTTGTAAACACTTCAGTGTCTCTGCTGGAGTGAAAACAGCACACCAACTAAAACCGCCCAGCCAGCAGGGCACAAGGCCTTCAGCAGGGGTACTCAGCTAAAACTTGTGGTGGTTATTTTCTAGTCCAGTGTTTCTCAACTCACCGGACCAGAAAATAACTAACACAAACTGTGCATAATAAAACAGGAGCTAGGGATCTTCAACTGTACACCTAGAAGGTGTTTCTGGTACGTCCAGTACGTCCATTAGAATCAACTCCCTCACTTCCAGCCCCAATTAGATCACATTTCTTTTAATTAGCACCAGCACATACAGAGAATGTCACCAGCCTTGCACACTCACTGGCTCAGACATGCTGTTTCAGGAGCTCTTCCAGCCTGAAGACCAGCGTGGGATTCACTCATACCATTGTTATCAGAGAAAAGGCCTGAAGGTCAATGGAAGTTAATTATTTACCCCCCCCTCGTATGGAGGACCAGTGGTCCTTACCCAATATGGTGCACATACTATAACTATAAACATTTACTCCTACTTTCTGGATGCCTCAAGAGGGCCTCATGACTGCGGCTTGTTTTCCAAACCTTGTAAACCCACCGCAGCCCATCTCTAGTGGCTTGTTTGGTCCAATAATAAAGACCTTGTGTATCCCCTTATCCACTCTGGCAAGCTGCCTGAGGGTCTCTTCACACACCCCAATGCACACCGTACGTGAGTGCAAGCGTGACAAAATGAACACGGAATGCTGATCTCTATCCAATGGGCTCTATTTTGGCCTCAGCCTGCCTCGCTCTTCACCAAAGACCGCAGAGAATCGTCACCCAGCAGGGCTGCTGCGGATGTCACATGCCTCTGAAACTAATTTACCTTCACGATTACTAAAGTCCTACGGTCGGCAAAGCATCCACCCTCTTCACAATGGCTGGCGCGGTTGGCGGGCCTACGCGGCAAACTGGGAATTGTTGATGAGGCGAATGCAGCGGCGCAGGTGGGGCAGGTGTACTGTCCCGCGAGAGCTCACAGCTTTGCACACAAAAACAACCTTGCTAATTATACTTGTTCCCTTCATTCCTCACACATCAGCTTCTTATGAACAGCACATGCAAAATTAGGTTTTATTACTGTGCAATATATACTATTTTTAAAGTATTTGATTTTGTCATTGGTGTGTGGTTACACTTATATCTTATCTTATATACACACGGTACAAATAAAAATATAGGCATGCATGTCTTGAATTTCATTTGAGGTTAATTGGCAACAGGTCAATAACACGACTCGGTATAAAAAGAGCATCCCAGAGAAGCAGAGTCTCCACTGCAAAGACAAATGGTGCAACAATTCAAGAAGAATGTTTTAACAGTGAAACGGTGTTAAGATTATCACCTAAACTGCATAATATCATTCAAAGATACTGAGAATTCAGAGAAATCTCTGTAAGTAAAGGCAGAAGGTCCAGTACCAGTAGTGAATGATGGTGATCTTTGGGCCCTCTGACTGTACAGCATTAAAAACAAACCTGATTCTGTAGTGCAATCACTGCACGGGCTCAGAAACACAGCTTGTCACTGCTGAACAAGCACAAGTTCAACTCCACGCAAAGAAGAATCCGAATATAAACAGATCTGGAAGCACCGGCGCCTTCTCTGGGCCTGAGACGAGGTCTCAGTTCTTAAACAGGTGTTTAAATGTGTTCAAAACAGCCTCATATATACTTTTTAAAATTTGAAACTGACTATTTTCAACTAAATGTAGGATTTAAATGACAAGATATTCAGATTCTACTGATATTTTCGTCCCTACTTTTTGGTTCTGAATGAATTTTCATTCATTTCACCCTCAATTGTTTATTTATTATTTATATATTAGTTTAGGTTAGTCTCAGTGGTTAGTATTCTAGGTAGCAGGTCTGTACAGCACTGCAACCTTAACACACAAAACCCACAACACACTAAAATCCAGCATGGGATCACAATGTGACAGCATGGTGAGAGTTGGTGAAACCAGAGCTACTGAGAAATGCAGTGTCAGTCATTTCACAGCATCCAGGATTACAATATTATGTACAGAATATCACAGCATGCCTTTACTAGTGAATATTAGTGAATATCTTATTAGTGAGTGCCCCTGCATTAAATCCAGTATTTTAGTCTAAGGTGGATTCAGGCATCTCAGGTTCTGTAGACCATGTCTGTTCAGATACCTACTAAAAAACCTCCTAGATACTTCATATCATCCTGCAACACTGATCACTTTGGTGACAGTGACGTGCATCCCATTTAATAAGTTCACCCAGGTGGTCGTTATTGTCTGATGCCTGAATCCTCTGCGCACGCAGTATATCAGTATACAGGTAAATACCTTAACTGTGCCGAGCAGCTCATCTCGGCTACAACTGCGAGCCCTCCGTCCTGCGCCGTGTCGTCAACTTGGCGCGCTCGAGCCTGCTCTCGTGCAAGCACGTGCGATCCGCCGTTCACACAAACACTTACACACGCGTGCGCGCTCTCGCACACCCATACACACACATATATACATATATATATATATATATATATGGGGACAGCACGGCAGGAACCGTAAACTTAAGCTCTCTGCTTTACCTCAGCGTCTCACCTCCCCGCGGTTCGCTCCGCACACCGTCCGGGGCTCCGTTTCCCGGTTCTCCGCTCCGCGCGCCGTCACCGACTCCGGCTTCAACTCCCCCCTACACATGAACACACACACGCGCACGTTTGTATTGCTGTCGTTGTGGGACATCTCCACAGACTTCTGCTGCTGTACGCCAGACCCAGCCTTCGTCTACACGTCAGGAACCGAAACGAGAACGTGTCCTATTTAATGAAATAAATAAAACCGAGGGAGACTGAAAGAGAGAGTCAGTGATATTAACTAAGAAGAGACACATTTCGACCACGGTAGCGTGAAAATGTTCAACCGCGGCCCCCAGGAAGAGCCCAATACAAGCACAGACAGCTCCTCACACCTCTGGGGAGCTAATTAAACGGAGGGTCGCACGGGATTTCGGCTTGGTCAGGTAGAGGCTACGTGGGGAAACTCCCAGCTCCGATTCGAACCGCGTAAAACTGCGATTACACGTTATTTTTCCCGTCCATTAATCCGCAGTGACAGAAAAGCGGTGGAGAAAAAAAACATCTTTTTTTTTTTTTTTAGTTTGGAAACGTCTCCCACCCCTTCTTACTTTCATCTCGCCGCTGGGACTTTTTTGTTTAGCCCCCAAAATAGCTTAAATATCAGAAAATGCCTATTAAGTCGCGATTTTTGCTTTAGAAATAATTTAGACCAACGAAGCGACAACACAGTGTGTACAGCCGAGCTCCTGTTTTCGTTCCTCGCGCACGAACCGTTAAAATGACTAAAATAACGAAGCGCCGTTGTGCTAAAGGCTAACCGCTACCAGGATTTATTTATTTATTATTCGGCGGCTTCACCCTGAAAGCCGTTCGTTACACGTTTGAGTAAGAATGTTCCAGAAGAACCGCCGGACACTCTTTCCCCCTCAGGCGGCGTGTCCAGCTTCTCTCTCGGCCTCCTCAAACTTTGGGCGCCGCGTCAGTGATTAGACAAACGGCAGGCAGGACTTGACCTACATACCAAGGACGTTCGGAGCTTCTCGTCCGTCTTTACGGAGTAAAATAAAGCAATAGACGCATTTTTCATCCTCCTTGAATATTAATAGTATTATTAATACGTCGATATTTATTCATTCACATTTTTTAAACATTATTTTGTAATTAAAGCGGCGTCCTGCCTGAGTGTTGAATATGTATTGCCACCTGTTCAGCAGGATGTGGCACCCAGGATGAGCCCAGACCCACATTTAGTTTTTTTTCTTTTAAATAATAATATTTATAATAATGACAATAATAAATAAATAAAGAAAATTCTGCTTAAATGAACGAAGAATAATCGATGCCCGGCCAAGCCAAATTTAAGAGGGTCAAATCTAGGCCGTTTAATCGAGAGTGAGAAACGATTCACATAAACAAAAATAAATAAAAAGGAAATAAATACATTAATACAGATATTATTATTATTAACTGTGTAACTATTCTTATCATGGTTGTGCGTCTTAGGTTAAAAATGATTCAAACGTACAAAAAAAATAAATAAATAAATAAATGCCTTTAGTAGTGTTGGGCTGCTGGGCTTTCCCCCCAAAAAAACAAATGAACAGCTTTTTAAATGAGCCTTGATGCAAGTTTTTAATGTTTGAGTAACTTTGAGGAAGAAGTGGAGCAAGGTATTCCTTCTCAGGAACATATTTCATGGAGAGGACATCTGAGTTTGATTCATGTGGCTTAATCAGATCAATCAAATCAAATTGGTTCCTCTTGTTGTGTGGTGAGCCAAAGAAACAGGCTGTCGCGTCAGATTTTGCCATGTGTACCCAAGAAAGCGTGGGGGGGGGAAGTGTGATTTTAAAAGTTCTTTTATTTGAAATGATTTAAATACAAATAATATATTTATATATATTCCATTTACAATGAGATTTCTTGTAAACAAAAGTGGCAGATACTGGTTTACTGGGCTATACACCTCTCTTCCGGCCTGTTACGCTGGGTTATACACATCTGGCCTTGTAGAAGCCTGTAAATGTGTGTTTCTATGATTGTGGGCATGGGCGCACGTGCGTCTGTGTGTATACAAAGGCTTGTTTTTGTCTGTTTTGGAGTCTCAGCTTTCTAACTGATGCTACATTCGTTTGTGGATCTATAATACTAAAATATCTACCCGACTGGGAAACGTTAATAGTTTTGTAGAGCATCGTTTGAATGGGTGTGTGTGTGTTACATGCAGCCAGAATACTACCCTTTAGGCTAACACTAATCCAAAATAACCAAAAAAAGAATTATAAAATACATACGTCACTGTGATTCAAGAAGAATCCTGTAGAATCCCGTATCGGTGACAAATTCATAATAGGACCAAAAAAAAAAAAAGAGAGAAAATTTGAGATAATAGGATGATAAGAAGGATTATAATTGATACACATCTCAAGAACTCAATTAGCAGAACGTGTATCTCAAGTGAACGGATTGAAACGAGTCATATACGGAAATATACTTTAAAGAAAGAAAAAAAAAAACAGCCTTTAACATCTCGCTGACTCATGCATCCATCAAACCAAAGTGCGTACACTGAGTATATGAGGAATAAAAATAGCCCAGGCCACAGGAAGGCTAAATTCTGCCCTTTAGAAAGAAAAAAAAGGAAGGGGGGGGGGGGCGATGCCAGATTGGGGGCATCAGTCCATTAGTAATCTACACAGCACCACTACAGACGTCACAGCCTAAACAAAGAGCTTCTTCGCAGAGAGTAAAGCCTCCCTAGCCTCCCTAGCCTCCCTCTCCGGCCATCCCGCTGACATAGAGCAGACCACTCAACTGACTCAGTTTCCAACCACAAGACAGTACGCCACCTCGGCCTACTCAATAATAACCTCCAAACACAATGAAATACGTAAATAATCAAAGAAACATTAACAGATTAAAATAATTTTTAAAAAAAGTAGTCAAACTAGTCTTCTCCTCGCTCAAGTAGCAAATTCCTAAAAGGGGCTGCTGTTACGACTAAGAGCTGTGATGTGAAATAAAGGCAAAAATATCCCAAACGTTGGATAACTCGCAACCCAGCTCCTTGTATGACATCATAACGAATAGCCAGCCTTGATCTATGGTCATTTACCATGAATTACATATGAACAGTTGAAACTGAGAACATTTATTGAATTCGGAAACGGCAAGCAGTCATCGTCCTCATTTGAAGACATTCAAGAACATTGCTCCGTTATCTTCCAGTTAGCAAGTGAACTAAACTTGGGGCGATGCAGAACTATCCCGAAAACATACACGGACTCAACTTCCCATTCCGAGATGAGATTAAGGCCTTACGTGGAATGTGAACTAAACCGCATGGAAGAAGAAAAAAAAGGAAGAAAGAAAGAAAAAGCTTTTAAATGAAACCCAACATTAACATACGTTAATTGTGGTTGAGGCCTAAACGTATGATGAAATTGGAGAGGGGTGGGATGGTGGTGTGGGGGGGGGTATTATAATGCTAATGCAGGGAAAATCTCATGGTTTTGTTGAATTGTCAGAGCACCATGGACCTCCTTGAACTTACTGACTACCATTTAAGTCAATTGTCATTTTCTGCGGTGCTGCCAATTTACCAGACCCTAAACCCCACCATTTCAGCACACTTGCACTGAATTCAAGCCACCGTGCCATTAAGTTAAGTATGTTTGAGTGCTGTCGGCAAAAGAGGGGCTTTTTTTTAAATGCACACACCAAAAAAAAAAAAAAAAAAAAAAGAAAAAGCCATTAAATAACACCTGCTGATTCAGTATTCTCTCTGTGATCTGCAGCTGAACAGAAAATCTCTGGAAGGCAAAGGAAGTTCTCAACGAAACTAAAGCAAAAAAAATAATAATAATAAAGCGAATGATGCAGCAGCCATGTCTACCGGACAAAGAAGCACTACAACTGAAACTCAAGGGTAGACTGCACTGCAGATCTGGCTGTGGAATGTGTGGAATCGTCAGTCGTCTGCGAGGACGTGGAGCCTCCGGATCCTTTAACTGGAGCGAAAATGAGATGCGTGATTAATATTTACCCCTCCAGTTCCCCATTTGCATTGTCACTCTGCTCCCTGTACACAGCCGCAGCGCTGCAGCACACCTCATTAGCCAGTCCAGCTCACTAGTAGCCAGCGGAACTACATTTCAGGGACGTGAGGGAAGGGGAAAGCCACAAAAATAAAAATGTTTGATAAATGATGATGAGGTGTCTAGTTTGAGAGGGAAGCAGTCTTGTTTATTTGTCTGTTTATTACCAAACGGCAGTTGGTCAAGCACCTCTGACGAGGCGCCGTGGTGTCAGCAGCGCTGCAGGCACAAGCTCGCAGCCATTTAGATAATGGGAACATAAAAAGAAGAAGAACTGACCCCCACGTCCGATGAGCAGACATGTGAAGAACGTAACTGTGTGTGTGTAACCGTTTGGAACCAAAGCGGCGGAGGCGGTGGTGGAGATGGGGGCGGGTGGGGGGGCATCACAGTCCATACCTCTGGAACGCCACATTGGTTTTGTGGCTACAGCGGTATGGCAGTGGCTTTGGGCTGTCTGTGAGGGGGTTGCGTGTCTGTGTGTGACTGAGAGAGCGGGCACATGGGTGCGTGAACCGAGTTCGAGTTCATGTGGGTCTGCCGGATTAGTCATTGTCTTCCTCGTCTTCCTCAGACTCCTCGATGCCGTCGCTGTCCTCCTGATCCTCCTCCTCTTCCTCGGTCTCTGGGATGTCCCACTGCGGGTGGTTATCCAGCATGGCCTTTGCTTCGTGGACCTCCAACTGGGGACAGAAAAAGACAGGTTTGAGAACTAGAAAGATGTTCCAGTCAATGGAATCAGAATTTTGGAGCATTTCTATTGGTCCATTCATCATGAGCCTTTCACAGGACATAAGAGCAGCTGTCGTGTTCAAATGATACTGAAAAATTAAAAAAATAAAAATAAAAAATGGACATGTTTTTCTTTGGACAGCGACAATATGCATGTTCAAACTCTTTCCCTCCAAAATCAAGAGACACTGGTCGGATGTAATTTATCAATAAAGACACTTAAACTTCATCCACACATCAAACACAGAACTGAATGACTGTGTAAGCAGAACTGTCTCTGAGACAGCCTCTCAACAGAGAGACATTGGGTCTGTTGTTGAATATGATTATTAATAACTGCACAATCTATGAATAACTGGCAATTCATTGAATAATTATAATTTCTTTTTTTAAAAGGCAAACAATTAAAAATAATGAGCCTTTAAAAGAGTCCAAAAATCTTATGTGGGCGTTCTGCACCTCAGCAGTACATTTTTGAATAAAGGTTAATATTTTCAGGATAAATTAAAGAAAATAGTTTATTAGAGTTATGAAGTTTTCAGATTCAATGCGGCCGGCGTGGATAATGTAATAACCTGTAATAATAAATAATAATACAGTAATTTAAGGGGAAAAATGAAATAGCAGTGAGCTTCAATTGCACTAAACTGACAAAATGACTAATTCTTCATTAAATTTGCACTGCATAATAATAATAATAATAATAATAATAATAATAATGTTACACTTACATAGCACTTTTTACATATCCAAATACACTTTACAATTTAAGGGAAAAAATACAATTAAAGCAATCTGAAAGAATTAATACATTCACAGACAGGATTTCATGTTTTTAGCTGAGCTTTGAAAATGGAAAGAGACAGAAGAGCAAACAGAAGGTGGTAGGGAGTTCTTGGGAGCCTCTATGGGTGGTGGGTCTTTATTTTTTAACTTTACTGGACACCAAAGCTGCCCACAGTTGCAGAAACACCCATATATAAAAAATCACTGCATGTCCAAAACACTTTTAAATCAATGTTTTCCTCAACAGTATAAATAAGACGACCCTCACTTGGAGGGTCTTTTTGGAGAGAATTCAGAGAAACTGACCTTCAGCGGCTTGATCTGATCTAATCCCATGTAGGAGTCTGATCTGAGGATCACGGAATACTGATAGTTTCCTGTTTTGGATGGAGCCGGGAATTTCAGCTCGACCTGGAAACATGAAAGATTCAGAACATGAATTCTCATTTTTACAACACGGCTGATTCAGGACACTCGAACGGGCTCATTCGCTGAAAAGTAAACAAATAAATAAATCAATCAATGAGAGGAGATTGATACGGTCACCCAAACACACTTTCAGTGCATGTCGGCCAGAGAATTATGGCACAAAATCTGACCGCCCTGTAACCGGCCCTTTAAATAGGCAGACACTGCAGCATGGAGGTTGCCTGGCAACAGGCGATGGAGAAAGCTGCTGTGGAGGAGATGCGGCGCACATCATTCTGTCTGTCTCCCTCATACACACACACACACACACACACGCTTATAATAATGCTCATGCATACAAACACATTCTATTTTCATGACAGCCACATTTTCTCAGACTGTATTCACGTTCAATCCTTTGCATTCATTTTTAATCGCATTCCAACAATCTACAATTATGCTATAAACACCCTCCGCGGCAAAATTAGCGAGAGAGCATTTCGGTGCAAACAAAATCCGTACACAACACAGACAGCTAGACAATCCACACTGTAATTAAACCACGAGCACCACCCTAAGAAAACTTCTTCTCATCCGCTAATGAAGAGACTGCTAGACGCGGCCGTGCTGGCTAATTGCTTCTTGCCACAATCCCTCTTTAATTTGAATGAAACAGATGGGAAAAAAAAAATAACTGGAAAACAGACTGCATTAGGTTAAAGCATAGAAAACAACACACACATACACACACACGACCGATCCCTACTCTGGTAAACAGACTGCTAATTCAGTTTGACAGCTGAACTGACAGTACAGACTCAACTGGTGATTCTAAGTCTCGACTAGGGCTGGGTATCACCACCGATTTCCCAGATCGATTCGATTCCGATTCACAAGGTCCCAATTCAATTCGATTTCCAATTCGATTCAATTCAATGCAATGGAATGCTAATTTTAAAGATGGATCTCAGGTTTATACGAATCGATATTGGATTATTCAAATTAAAATCGATTCGAAGTTGGATAAATTAAATGCAATGGAATGCTAATTTTAAAGATCGATCTCAGGTTTATACGAAACAATATCGGATTATTCAAATTAAAATCGATTCAAAGTTGGATAAATTCAATGCAATGGAATGCTAATTTTAAAGATTGATCTCAGGTTTATACGAAACCATATCGGATTATTCAAATTAAAATCGATTCGAAGTTGGATAAATTAAATGCAATGGAATGCTAATTTTAAAGAGATCGATCTCAGGTTTATACGAAACAATATCGGATTATTCAAATTAAAATCGATTCGAAGTTGGATAAATTAAATGCAATGGAATGCTAATTTTAAAGAGATCGATCTCAGGTTTATACGAAACAATATCGGATTATTCAAATTAAAATCGATTCGAAGTTGGATAAATTAAATGCAATGGAATGCTAATTTTAAAGATGGATCTCGGGTTTATACGAATCGATATCGGATTATTCAAATTAAGATCGATTCGAAGTTGGATAAATTAAATGCAATGGACTGCTAATTTTAAAGATTGATCTCAGGTTTATACGAAACCATATCGGATTATTCAAATTAAAATCGATTCGAAGTTGGATAAATTAAATGCAATGGAATGCTAATTTTAAAGAGATCGATCTCGGGTTATATGAATCAATATCGGATTATTCGAATGAAGATCGATTCGAAGTTGGATAAATTGGAAGCCGAATGAAGGCTCACTCTAAACGTGAAACCATTATACAACGGCGGCTCAGACAGCTTAGAATTAAGTACCACACAGTTGAGCCACATCATACTGGGGAATGATTTCGTGGAAGACACACTCAAGCCATTTGGGTCTAAATCCATCCTTGCAGGTCACGTACACCATACATGCTGATGGTCTTCTCTGGGGCGGATTGGATCTTCACGTCACACGTCTAGAAATGTCCCACATTGGTTGGAAGAGCTGACCAAGACTTCCAAGCCCTACCCTGGATCCCTAATTCCCCAGATTGAACCAAACTAAGCATCTGGATGGTGGTGGTGTTGTCTCTATGGATCCTCCTCCATGCTGCCTCCAGCAGCTGTGGGATGCACTGCAGTCAGCATGGCTCCAGATCCCTGTGACCACCTACCAAGACCTTACTGAATCTCCCAATCTGTCTAACTACTGTCTCTGCTGCACACGGCGGTTACTCTGGACGGAGTGGTGGGCAGCCCAATCTACGGCTCCCCAGGAGCAGTTGAGGGTGTATTCAGGTTCAGCCCAGAATATTAGTTGAAATTTTATGCATCACTGTGAACGTAGGTGAGCAGGTGTGTGTCAGGGGTGCATGTTCTTGTGACTATCATCATAATAATAATAACCTGAATGCAAAGCACGGCTAATGTAGGGGCATCAGAACTAACTACCATATTGATTCATGTTCTTAAGTAGCCATTACATATAGCCATAATTAACATACGTTCTTTAGTAGCCTTCACCTCAACTAGCAATTATATGGATTCATGTTGAACTCAGGTCAGGAGCGCTCTGGAGTGCAGACTGGATGCTTGTTAGGCTAGCTCCTCCTGAACGCTTTGAGCTGTATATGGTTAAACGAGTTGATCAACAAATGTTTTCAGTCCCAGTTTAGTTGATTGTGCTGAACAAGTCTCTCGTGCTCGCTCTCTCTCTCCCTCTCTCAGTCTCTCCCTCTCTGTCTCAGTCTCTCCCTCTCTCTCTCCGTCTCTCTCTTGTGCTTGCTCTCTCTTGTGCTTGCTCTCTCTGTCTGTCTCTCTCTGTCTGTCTCTCTCTGTCTGTCTCTCTTGTGCTCGCTCGCTCGCTCTCTCTCTCTCTGTCTCTCTCAGTCTGTCTCTCTTGTGCTCGCTCGCTCGCTCTCTCTCTCTCTCTCTCTCTCTGTCTCTCTCAGTCTGTCTCTCTTGTGCTCGCTCGCTCTCTCTCTGTCTGTCTGTCTGTCTGTCTCTCTTGTGCTCGCTCTCTCTCTCTCTCTCAGTCTGTCTCTCTTGTGCTCGCTCGCTCTCTCTGTCTGTCTGTCTCTCTTGTGCTCGCTCTCTCTCTCTCTCTCTGTCTCTCTCTTGTGCTCGCTTTCTCTCAGTCTGTCTCTCTTGTGCTCGCTTACTCGCTCTCTCTGTCTGTCTGTCTCTCTTGTGCTCACTCGCTCGCTCGCTCTCTCTCGTGCTCGCTCTCTCTCAGTCTGTCTCTCTTGTGCTCGCTCGCTCTCTCTCTGACTCTCCCTCTCTGACTCTCCCTCTCTGACTCTCCCTCTCTGACTCTCCCTCTCTGACTCTCCCTCTCTGACTCTCCCTCGTGCTCGCTCTCTTTCGCTCTCCCTCTCTCAGTCTCTCTTGTGCTCTCTCTCTCTTAGTCTCTCTCTTGTGCTCGCTCTCTCTCTCTCTCTCTCTCTCTCTCTCTCTCAGTCTCTTGTGTGCTCTCTCTCTGTCTCTCTCTCGTGCTCGCTCTCTGTCAGTCTCTCTCTTGTGCTCGCTCTCTCTGTCAGTCTCTCTCTTGTGCGCTCTCTGTCAGTCTCTCTCTTGTGCTCGCTCGCTCTCTCTCTGTCTCTCTCTTGTGCTCGCTCTCTCTCAGTCTGTCTCTCTCTGTCTGTCTCTCTTGTGCTCGCTCTCTCTCTGTCAGTCTCTTGTGCTCGCTCTCTCTGTCAGTCTCTCTCTTGTGCGCTCTCTGTCAGTCTCTCTCTTGTGCGCTCTCTCTCTCTCTCTCTCTCTCTCTCTTGCTCACCTCCTCTGTGTCTTTGAGTGTGCACACATGGTAGGGCATGGACACAAGTGTCTGGTCCTTGCGGTCGGCGATGTAGAGCCACCACCACTCCTGCTTCTCCTCGGGGAAGTACAGGCTGTATACTGGATGTGTGACCTTGGACTTGGTCTCCAGCAGTGCTCGCTCACGGCGCTGGATACTCTGCTGCAGAGCCTCCCACTCCTACAAGTCATAGAGAGACAGGCAGACATTTACCACACATCTGGATTCTGTTCATACAGAACGTGAACCAGAGGTAACTCATTACAAGACAGAACCATGTTTTAATATGAAATACAAATTTAAAGTACAGCAAAGAACGATTATAGACGTCACCTCCTCATCGTCTCCTGTGATCTCGTCCACCTCGGTGTCACTCTGTTTGTCGCTCTCCTCGTCTCTCTCGCTGGGCGAGTCCTTGTTTCCCTCTCCTTCGTCCGATTCGCTGCCTTTGTCAGAGAGCTCCTCCTCTTCCTCTTTTGCTGCTACGGCCACATCCTGTGGAAAAGCCACACCAGCCAACATCTTAATCTCTATAAACCAGAAGTGGGTGCCGGGCAACTCACGGTGTGTTCGGATTGGTTCACTCGTTCATTTTCTCACTGTTTAATAGCATTTGCTATATAGTGCAACGACCAGACCAAAACAAAAAATATAAACATATATTTATATTAAAAAAAATTGACGGATGTTTCTGACACTTACACATTCAGTCGCATAAACAAATCAAAACTAACGGCCAAATGAACTGTTGAGCAGTAGGTTAGCCTGTTACTGGTTTTAAACATAATAAAAAAATAAAATAAACTATATAAACTAAATATCATGCACCTAGCACACATCGTCAGTATGTTACATTTTGTGATGCACTGTAGGAGGAAAGTAAACTATACACTAAACATACTGTTTGTAATAGGCGTGTAAGAAAATATCGAAATATCGGTATATTATATTTTGTGATACTGTATCGATTCTGATTAACAAAGTATCGATACACAGATTCCTGGCAGACAGTGAATCATTGTGTGTTGTGCTTAAACCTCTGACCACTAGATAGCAGTGTTGTAATCCATTTTCAGATCCACTCCAACATTAACAAGCAGCACAAGGGCGCCGTGCTATTGTAAGAACTGACGAACCTGTTCATATAGTGGTGTGTTTTAATAGTAAGATTTGAAAAATCGCTATATATCACAATATATTATGATATATAAAAAAGTGACCGCTGTATCACGATATGCATTGCATCACCAGGTTCTTGCCAATACACAGTTTGTAATAGGGAGCGATTCTGAACACAGCCTTGTATTTCATGATTGATCGCTTACGTTTCCAGCCACGTTGCCATTGGCCTGTTTGGTCTTGTCTCCCTTGACCTGCTGCTGGGCAACCGGCTTCTTCTTAGTTAGTTTCTTCTTTTTGGACTTGGCTGCTTTCTTGGCTCCTTTATTCTTGTTCTGCCAAACTTTAGTTTTGTTGTTTTTGGCGGCATCACCCTGCTGCAAATAAGTGAAGAAATAAATGAATGAATGAATAAATAAATAAATAAATAAAATCAGCAGCTATGATTTTAGACTAGGGCAGAGAAATTGTAATATCAATTGGTCAATTAAAGTTGAAAGATTTCTGAAAATGCTGCAATTTTATGATTTATGATTATTTCAAAAGCTGAATGTAGCGTAGCAAACTGCCCTAGCACTAGCTTTCTCCCAGTTAAACTCAAAGGTAATATTATTTAATGAAAGCCATCACAAAAAAGCAGCATTTTGTGACATAAAATTGCAAATTTGAAATAAAAATGATTAATTGTTCAGTACTTTAACCCAATATGCTAATACACTGGACACAGATACACTGATTTATGCCAACCTTTAACCTCTTACTTTACTGGAGAGCCCAAAAACGTTTATTTTGAATGTAAGTTATTGGAAAAGGGATTTTGGAGCATTTCTATTGGTCAATTTATCATTCATATTTTTTATAAACAATATAAATAAAGGAAATGAGATGCGTGGTGTTTATTGGACAAAGAAGATAGAACGTATCAAGTCTTTTTCTGGCTAATTAATCACAAATACATTTGAATAACTATTAAACCAGACTTACTGCCTCTTCTGTGTTGGCCTCTTCTGGAGGTGCTTGAGTGTCCTGCTCCTTCTCAAAGACCTCCTGGGCAAGAACACAAACACACATGGGAGATGAGTGAGTGCAGAACAAAAACACAAAGCAAACCAGTAAGCTACTCAGCCGAGCCCTTAATAAATCAAGCTTTCAGAGTAACCCGCTTCCACAAGGGCCTCTGTAACGCTCTTAAAACATGACACTGACCTCTTGTGGATACAACCTATAACTGCAAGCAAGTCTGAAACGTTAACAGAGCTTAGGATTGCTGCAGTGTTGGAAACACTGCCCAGGGCTCTTCACTGCTCACCTGAGGCTGCAAGTCCCTGGTGTGGTTAAAATGAGCTGACGCTTGCCGAAAGCAAACCACATCCCTATTTGTCAACACTGATAGAATCCAGATATATGTCCTGATCTCTGGATGGGATTGCGGCTCAACAGTGCATACGAATGTATTACTTACAGCCATTCTCTTCCGCGTCAAGGTGACCGTCACCGTTACGATGGACCCTGCTGTGATGTTATTGCTGTCTTCATCGTCCAGCACTGAAACGACACACATACACGATTTTACTGAAAGTCCTTTGAAACATTTCTTAACGTTTGACGCAGAAAACAATGCAGAGCAAACCAACCTTGAAGTTTGGTGTCCATGGTAAGGTGGGGGAAGCTTCCGAGAACTGCCATGACCTCGTCATACTTCTCCTCTCCTAGAAATCTCAGCATGTTCCTCCTGTCAGAGTCCTTCAGACTGACCAAATCTTGAAGACTCCGAACCTTATACTGGGAAGGTAATTGAGAGAGAGAACCTTAAAGACTAAACAGACAGACGATTACATACAGAGGTTAGTGTAGAGTCGGCTGCGTGTGTGTAGTGTTACTGCTGCTACAGAGGTTAGTGTAGAGTCGGCTGTGTGTGTGTAGTGTTACTGCTGCTACAGAGGTTAGTGTAGAGTCGGCTGTGTGTGTGTAGTGTTACTGCTGCTACAGAGGTTAGTGTAGAGTCGGCTGTGTGTGTGTAGTGTTACTGCTGCTACAGAGGTTAGTGTAGAGTCGGCTGTGTGTGTGTGTGTAGTGTTACTGCTACAGAGGTTAGTGTAGAGTCGGCTGTGTGTGTGTAGTGTTACTGCTACAGAGGTTAGTGTAGAGTCGGCTGTGTGTGTGTAGTGTTACTGCTACAGAGGTTAGTGTAGAGTCGGCTGTGTGTGTGTAGTGTTACTGCCGCTACAGAGGTTAGTGTAGAGTCGGCTGTGTGTGTGTAGTGTTACTGCTGCTACAGAGGTTAGTGTAGAGTCGGCTGTGTGTGTGTAGTGTTACTGCTACAGAGGTTAGTGTAGAGTCGGCTGTGTGTGTGTAGTGTTACTGCTGCTACAGAGGTTAGTGTAGAGTCGGCTGTGTGTGTGTAGTGTTACTGCTGCTACAGAGGTTAGTGTAGAGTCAGCTGTGTGTGTGTAGTGTTACTGCTGCTACAGAGGTTAGTGTAGAGTCGGCTGTGTGTGTGTAGTGTTACTGCTGCTACAGAGGTTAGTGTAGAGTCGGCTGTGTGTGTAGTGTTACTGCTGCTACAGAGGTTAGTGTAGAGTCGGCTGCGTGTGTGTAGTGTTACTGCTACAGAGGTTAGTGTAGAGTCGGCTGCGTGTGTGTAGTGTTACTGCTGCTACAGAGGTTAGTGTAGAGTCGGCTGTGTGTGTGTAGTGTTACTGCTACAGAGGTTAGTGTAGAGTCGGCTGTGTGTGTGTAGTGTTACTGCTGCTACAGAGGTTAGTGTAGAGTCGGCTGTGTGTGTGTAGTGTTACTGCTGCTACAGAGGTTAGTGTAGAGTCGGCTGTGTGTGTGTAGTGTTACTGCTGCTACAGAGGTTAGTGTAGAGTCGGCTGTGTGTGTGTAGTGTTACTGCTGCTACAGAGGTTAGTGTAGAGTCGGCTGTGTGTGTGTAGTGTTACTGCTGCTACAGAGGTTAGTGTAGAGTCGGCTGTGTGTGTGTAGTGTTACTGCTGCTACAGAGGTTAGTGTAGAGTCGGCTGTGTGTGTGTAGTGTTACTGCTACAGAGGTTAGTGTAGAGTCGGCTGTGTGTGTGTAGTGTTACTGCTGCTACAGAGGTTAGTGTAGAGTCGGCTGCGTGTGTGTAGTGTTACTGCTACAGAGGTTAGTGTAGAGTCGGCTGCGTGTGTGTAGTGTTACTGCTGCTACAGAGGTTTATTATTGATTGTGATTGTGAGTATGACAGTTTGAAGGCATGTTCTGCTCCTTGCCTCCATTTTCTCGCCTCATCTGTCTATCGCTAAACTATCTCCCATCCAACCGCCGAACTCAACAGGAGATGCCGTCTGTGTGTACCTTTTTGGAGATGCAGTATCTGAGGTGCTCCTCTTCAAAGTGGGGCAGCTGCAGGAGAGGAGACTTGGCCTCCTGCAGTCCCTGAACCACCATCTGAGTCAGCTTCATACAGTTTTCTATGGAGGTCAATCTGGGAGCACGGAAACCTGCACACCAAAACCAAAACCAGTTCAAGCTGGAAAGCTGGAGACTCTCACACAAGGTCTAGAAGAACATTTCACAGATTCAGTACTTCTAAATATTTAAAAACAACATAATCATAATTATAATAAACAAAGCATTAACTCCAACTATTAGATCTAGTGTTTGTGTGCAACACAAACCTCCTCTGCTGGTGGCCATCATAGTGAGCTGGCAGCCAACATTGATCATCTCCTGAAGCAAGGCAGGACACTTCTTCACAACAAACCGCTGATCTGAAAGACAGACACACAAACGGCTGTCAGTTAAAAAAAAAGCCTGAATAAATAAGATCTTGAACAAATATAGTGAGCACAGAGAGTCTTTTGAAAGCGTTTATCTAGGTGAGAGGAATTTGCATGCTCACCTTCTTCAATATTCTCAGACACCTCCATCCGAGCGAGATGTGTGAGCACGAGGACGCGAGCCTTCAGGCTGTAGGGGTAACAGAACGGAGGCTCCTTCTTCTTCACATTGATGTTCCCCAACTCCCGAATGAGCTACAATCACAACATACTCAATATCCAGCGTAGCCTTTCAATAACATGCAAACAAACCTGAAGTAATATTTAGAGATGCAGTGATATAGGACTTTTTTAGGAGATACCCATGTATCGGTATCGGACGATTTTTTTGTCAAAATATTGGAGAAATATCTGCCGATCCCGAGAGCCAATCGATGACGTTAAACAAATGAGCCTAATTTCTGTATTTACAGCTAGTGTTTCATCCAGGAAGAGGAGCCCTCCTGCCAGCTCCCTGCAATTCCTATCTGAACCACTAGGTGGAAAAACACACCCTTTCATTTTCCACAGACTGACTAAAGCAGCGGCCTCACGAAAACAGTTTACTGTGTTCACGGCATGTACTGATAGAAAACATGTTGTCCGTCTGACAGTGTTTTACCGGATGAGACTCAGACTCATCCAGGACGTTTTTAAAATTAGTAAAATCAGTGTGTCTCGTTAAGAAACCAAGACAAAGATATTTAACTCTACTAATCTGATACAACACTGCACACTGAATACAGTGAGTATCAGCAAACAGCAGAGCTAGCATGCACAGCTAGCACAAAACAAATAACCCAGAACACCTACAGACCAGATCAGACCGGTACCAACAGAACAGCAGTAATTCAATATTCTACATTTAATGATTACAGATTTAGTCTAAAATAACAGAGTCTGCGTTTAATGACTGCAGTTTTACTGTATTTAATGAACTTTTTTTAGTTTTAAATTAAGGGTCTAAATGTAATGATTGCAGTATTGATGATATTTGTTTGATTTACTTTGTTTATTTACTGTTAATTTAGTTAAAAATATTATGAGCTCGTTAAAAATGGTAATAAACCAGTTTAGATCATGTTTCATGACTTGTTTGCGCTAATAACTACATGTAGCCCTGCCGTGGCATATACCCCTTCCTCGATCGTTTTCGGCTATCGGCTGATCGTGCTGAAAGGTGATCGGCGATCGGAATTGACCTCAAAAACGCTGATCGTTCTAATATATATAATGTAAAAAACTGGGACTAGACTCAGTCAGAGTAGCGTGAACTCAGAAACATGATATTTATGGGGTTATAAATGGAGAAAAACACAAATAAGATGTAGCTACAAGTCCCGTATCATGTCCTGCTCTTCTGTCCAGTACCAAATTTATTTAGGAAAATATCCTAAATACCACAAATAAACATGGATCCTTGCAAATACTTAGTATCAGCTTTTCTTAAAGCCTAATAACTCTCTAGTATTACCGTGTGTGCACACCGCAAGCAATGAGAGCGACACAGCAACCAGTGTTGTGACTCTGAGTGACGCAAAGTGGCCGAACTTAACGACGCGCGCGAGTTGCCCTCTGCTCAGCTTTATGCAAATATCAATCAACCTTTACTTTCACTCTGAAACACATGGGGCAGTGACGCTCAAATTCAAAGCAGTCTAGCATTTGCAACTAAAAGGGATTGAAAGAAATTAAAATGGAATTTAATCAAACTAAAACTAACAGAACTACATACATTTACAATGAAAATATACCAGAAACAGTCAAATTAATTAAAAGAACAAGAAGCAAAATAAAATAAATAAAACCTATTAGTGAGATTTCAACATAAATAAATAAATAGGCCAATTAAAAGATTATTAGGAGAAATTAAAACAGTAACAGGCAAAATTACGTAAAATTAAGGAAGAAAAAGCAAAAATGAATAAAAATGAATTAGGGAAAAAAATTTAATAAAATAAAGAGAGTATTAATAAAAATATAATAAAATTAAGTAAACCAATGCCCAGTGACTCTGACTTTGGTTCCTACTGAAAATGTGTTCCTCTCACAAGAACGAGATTTATTGTAAGAGCTTGTAAATAAAAACTGAGGCTTGAAATGAAGTTTCAAAACTGTTGGTGTACCAGGTGAGCTGAGGTACATGAATTTAAATGAAATATGAAACTGGAAAGCAAAGCGTGGTGAGCCGCTAGGTGTGTCAGTACTAGTGGAGTTTAAATGTACTTAAATATTTAATCATTAAATAAAAAACACATAATTTCCTTTAAAAACAGGGTTTGCTTGATGACGCAGCGTAGTCCAACATGCTACGCTCGCAGTGTGCACACAGGGCTACGCTTCTCGTGTAAGTGTTCTCTACCTGTGGAACTTCGATGTTGTCTGTTGGTCTTATGATGGCTTCTTTGTTGCTACGTGGGTCGAATTCGAAGGCCGCTGTCAGCACCATAACTAACCCTGTGAGATAGTGAAGAGAGATGCAAAGCAGAGTCAGAGAGGAGACCATCTGTCTGGTCAAGGTGATGGTCAAGAACGTCTCTCTTTCTACAGACAGTAATAAAGACACTGCGGAGGAAAAATGACACCGCAGAGTTTGTGTGAGGTCAGTGTCCTGCGGTCCACTTTTGGTGGGTTACTTCAGCGTCGACTGAAGTAAGAAAGATAGAAAATTCTGCAACTAAGGATTATCCTATAACTTGTTAATCTATTAACTGTTTATCTGATACCCTAACCATCAACTCAAACTGAATATTGTCACTGTACAAAGAAAACAAGCATTCCAAAATTGCAACTTTACATTTAATGTACAGTACTGGTCAAAGTTTCAGAACGGTTCTAGACCAGTTGACCATTAGTGTATCTAAAGCGTTTGTCTGGTAGTGTATCTAAAACGTTTGTCTGGTAGTGTATCTAAAGCGTTTGTCTGGTAGTGTATCTAAAACGTTTGTCTGGTAGTGTATCCAAAGCGTTTGTCTGGTAGTGTATCTAAAGCGTTTGTCTGGTAGTGTATCTAAAACGTTTGACTGGTAGTGTATCTAAAACGTTTGACTGGTAGTGTATCTAAAACGTTTGACTGGTAGTGTATCTAAAACGTTTGTCTGGTAGTGTATCTAAAGCGTTTGTCTGGTAGTGTATCTAAAACGTTTGTCTGGTAGTGTATCTAAAGCGTTTGTCTGGTAGTGTATCTAAAGCGTTTGTCTGGTAGTGTATCTAAAACGTTTGACTGGTAGTGTATCTAAAACGTTTGACTGGTAGTGTATCTAAAACGTTTGACTGGTAGTGTATCTAAAACGTTTGTCTGGTAGTGTATCCAAAGCGTTTGTCTGGTAGTGTATCTAAAGCGTTTGTCTGGTAGTGTATCTAAAACGTTTGACTGGTAGTGTATCTAAAACGTTTGACTGGTAGTGTATCTAAAACGTTTGACTGGTAGTGTATCTAAAACGTTTGGCTGGTAGTGTATCTAAAACGTTTGGCTGGTAGTGTATCTAAAACGTTTGGCTGGTAGTGTATCTAAAACGTTTGGCTGGTAGTGTATCTAAAACGTTTGGCTGGTAGTGTATCTAAAACGTTTGGCTGGTAGTGTATCTAAAACGTTTGGCTGGTAGTGTATCTAAAACGTTTGACTGGTAGTGTATCTAAAACGTTTGGTTGGTAGTGTATCTAAAACGTTTGACTGGTATTGATCTAAAACGTTTGGCTGGTAGTGTATCTAAAACGTTTGGCTGGTAGTGTAAGTCCATTCATCATGACATTTTTATTAAAGCAATGCTACCAAATATTACATGTGATAACATTGAGACCATCAGCTCGATACTTTTGCTCAACAACAAAGGTGCCATATTCTAAACAGTTTAACACATCCAGACATAAATACATCTACACAGACAGGCAGCAGTCGTGGGCTGAAGGTTGGGGTTCCGGTCTTGTGACTGGAAAGTGACTGATTAAGCCCCCTGGACAAACAGGACACGACTAAAGAGCCCTTGAGCAAGACACCTAACCCCAACTACCCTTAGTGTGTATATGTGGGTGTTTCACTGCATGGATGGGCTAAACGCAGAGGTCAAATTCCACTGTGTGTAAAACAAGTGGTAAAGAGTTTTAAATTCTTAATTTTAAATACATTTTTTTAAATTCTCATCTTTCGTCTCATACTTAAACGCAAATGTCTTCTGCCAATGACCAAATTAAAACATTTGGTCTTTTGAAATTGGTACGGCCTGATTGTAATCTATTGGTAGCGAGTTTTACTCAACAGACCTCATATTTAATTCTTGCATGGATACATAAACAGTGGAATATACTTACGCTTCATGTTCATGGTGGGTGTTTTGTACATAAAGTGCATAAAGAGCTGAGTTGTGTTGATGAGGATCTGATCACCACTGTAGCGAATGGAACGGTACCACCATGTGCCCTAAAACACACATACACAATTGAGTCAATACATGCAATGTTTCAGTGATAAAAACAGCATTAAAGGTAAATTTGTGAAGAAACTTCAGTAATAAAACCAGCATCTCACCACAACCACAGGAAGAATGACCATGAAGGCCAAACCGTACACCAGCAGCACCTGCAAACCACACACAGGTGGTCAATAACAATAACACGGGCTATGAAGAAGCAGGTTTCAGATTTAAGAGAGTGTATCTTAAATACTGATTATATTAGAGATATCGCACCAGCATAGAATTCTTCTGGTCAACAATCCACGCGGGGAGAGCAATTCCAAAACTTGTGACTGGACAGAAGAACAAATGGACAGACAGAACAGAATTTCAGAGGAATATAATGCAAAAATAAAAAAGGAATCAATAATTAATAAATAAGCAAACAAAGCCAGGTAGAGGGTCTTCACCTCTAGGGCCATCTGGGTTGCCGTAGGTCTCCCAGTTTTTCCTTGATTCCTCATTAGTTAAACTGGGAAAGGAAACAAAACAGAAAGCCGTTTAGTTCATACACCGTATTCCATAGAACTTTTAAGCACCTAAGAAAATTTTTAAAGTCTATTCATGTATATGGGCAACAAGTGTTTATGTGCCTATATAAACCCAAATAACATTAAAACTACACTCGTCTGCTCACCACTTCCAAATCTCTCCTCACGGCAGCCTCCTTATACGTGTAATTATCACCTTGTACATGGTTTGCCTCTTCAGTGCTTCATTATGTTAAATCAGGGGTGTTGGTAATGGAATTTCACAACCCCGTGAGAAGAATGGGGGCTTCCTGGAGGTGTCCAGACCCAAAGTTTGATTATCTAATTAGCTCAAAAGATATTAACTACTTTAGCCAAGACTAACGGGTTTATTCAACGTGCTTAAGTGTCTAAGACTAAATTTACCCAGTACTAAACTAAAGAATAAAAACAAAAATAAATTTGCTTCACAAGCAAAACCCGCAAGGGATGCACGAAAGTTTCAGGCACTAAAATAAATATATGGCAATTTTATTTTTAGCCAAATGTTTAACATTTACAAATAATAATTAAAAAGGCCTATAGGAAAGTGTCAAAACATACAACTTTAAAATTAACAGAATTGTTTGGAGAGATGCACAATTTCGGGATCTATATATCTAAATAATCCCCTATTTTTTTTTAAAAACTGCCTAATTTGGGGCGATCGTTCAAACTGATATCTGATGATGGATTTATTACATGCTGAAAAAAGCACCACTAATGTATGAGCTAAAAGAGCACAGCTAAATTTTTCCCACAGCGCAAAACAAGCAGCTACTCAGCCAGTTGATCAGGTGCTACACAAATAAATAAATAAATAAATCTACATCTACAAAAACAGCCCGAAAGCTAGAGAGAGAGTAAGAAAGATAGAGAGCGAGAAAAAAGCATGACAGGAGAGAGGGAATGAGAGAAAAGGAAAGAAAGACAATGAGAAGAGAGTGAGAGAAAAAGAGCGAGAGAGTGAGAGAGAGAATGAGAGAGAGAGAGAGAGTAAGAAAGATAGAGAGCGAGAAAAAAGCATGACAGGAGAGAGGGAATGAGAGAAAAGGAAAGAAAGAAAGACAATGAGAAAAGAGTGAGAGAGAAAAAAAAGAAAGGGAGAGAGAGCAACAGAAAAAGCATGACAGGAGAGAGTAAATGAGAGAAAAGGAAAGAAAGTCAATGAGAAAAGAGTGAGAGAGAAAGAAAAAGGGCAAGAGAGAGTGAGAGAAAGAAAAAAGAGCAATAGAGAGAGAGAGACAAAAAGAAAGGGAGAGAGAGCGAGAGAAAGAGCATGACAGGAGAGAGTGAATGAGAGAAAAGGAAAGAAAGAAAGACATGAGAAGAGAGTGAGAGAGAGAAAGAAAAAGAGCAAGAGAGAGAGACAGAGAGAAAGAGAAAGCGTGAGAGAGAGAGACAGAGAGAGAGAGAGAGAGAGAGAAAGAGAGAGAGAGAGAGAGAGAGAAAGAAAAAGAAAGCGCAAGAGAGAGAAAGAGTAAGAGAGAAAGAGAAAAAGCTGTGGAGGATGTTGGGCTTCGACAGATGCTTGAACATCTTGAGCCACAAAAACACACCAAACCCAGCCGCCCTACCAGATCTGCACATCTCACATACTACACACACACAAAAATTAAAACATAACATCTGTTCATTTATCACAGATATCTGGACAGACCTGTGACTATTTACTCAGTAAACACTATTATTAAATATTAATCAGTATTAATAGAGTAAGTAGTGCTTTTCCATACGTCAGTGTGTTTATTTAACTCTTTCCAAGCTTCTCCTAAACAACCCAGTATTATTATCAGTTCTCATCTAATACCTGCTTTGACTGCTCAGTACTTCATTAAGATAAATCAAGATTTGCTGCTGAAGGAACTGAACACATTTATACAATGTCTGGGGCGTCCAGGAGAAATCTGGAACCTAACTTTGTTCTTCAAACTGGATCAAGATCTGATCTACTTCTCTCACAATAACATATTCATGTTACTTTGTATTGTATGTATGATTATTTATCTGTTCTAATCAGATCTGGTGGTGTAAATACACTTATTGATCAGATAAAGACTTTTAAACTATCAGTTTAAGTGTCTAAGCTTTTGCTCGTTAATGTATACGTCTTTTCGTCCCTATCATTAATTTTAATTATTGTCAGTTTTCCTTAAAGAAGCTTTAAAAAGCTACAGAAAACACAACCCAGCTGCTCTGGTTTGTATCTGAAGCACTGAAAAAGAACTGACTTCAGCTTTGCTTGTCGAAAGCTTGCATGTTATTGAAGGGATCAAAGGATCAGATGATCCATATTGTTAGTAAGACGTTTATAGCTCGTTTCAGTGTTTGTGTGGGCTGCGGCCCGTATCCAAAACCGTGTCACACGTTGTGTTCGGAGTAATTGTTCCCGGTTTGGGGCTCAGCAGCAAAACGAGCTGGAGCGCTATAAATAAAAACGGAACAATGAAGCTCAAACAGGGTGACGATCCTTACGCTGAGTAAGCTTTAGCTATTTTCATGAACATGGCCTCATCTCCTCCTTTGTCAGGATGGTACTTCAGCGACAGCACTCTGTACTGCTTCTTAATCTCAGACACAGATGCCCCCTGGACGAACACAAAAACAAACACACACACAGTTAGACCTCAGCCAGTGGCCACTCTGCATGAGAAGAATCACTTTCACTCGCCTTCAGAAAGAAATCTACACATAATAAAGACATTATACATTCAAACATGCCCAAAATGTATATTTTAAATGAAGAATTAATACATTCTCTACACACAGCAGACCTGGGAAAGGATTAAATTGATTATTCACAGTGTATTCTTAATTAAATAATTAAAATAAACAAACTCTTCAGAGT
>CM038707.1:4089721-4154721 GCA_021613375.1 Megaleporinus macrocephalus | reverse complement strand
ACCAGAGGGGGTTTCCACAAAACGCTAGCTGCAAATTAGGCTCATTTGTTTAACACCATCGATCAGCTCTCGGGATCAGCTAAATTGGTGAAATATCAGTCGATCACCGATCACATATTTTGATTAAAAATCGGCCGATACCGATACATAGCCGATCAATCTTTCCATCTCTACCCAGGATACATGGAGAGGAGAGAAATATGGCAAAATATAGTGTGATTTAATCGACTTTGGTACGTTAGACTTCAACTGCAAGGACAAGATTAAACTAATCAGAATGAAAACACAGACTTATGGCCAAATTCACAAAAATCTCACCAATCTAGTTGCACTTTAAACATACTAAGATAAGATAACGCTGTATTGATCCTGAAGGGAATTGCACAGTCACTGTACTACACATACTGCAGAAGAGAAGACGTTAAACAGAATAAAATAAATTAATAGAACGTTACAGAAGAGCTACTAAGCACAGCTAAAAGAAAAAAGTGAAAAAATTGTATGTACATATATAACAAGAGCAGCATATATATATATATATATATATAGTGAAGGAACCGTCAAAAGATTATATGCCAGCGAGAAGAGATAAGTTCTAAGATTAGATTTAAATGTGAGGAGGGAATTCGACTGTTTAACCAGAGGCGGAAGAGCATTCGAGAGGCGGGGAGCAAGTCTGTTAGACGGAGGAACTGTAAGTAGTCTAGCTGCACAGAATCTGAGAGAGCGAGAAGGTTTGTAGAAAGAAAAGAGATCAGAGAGCTGAGAAGGAGCAAGATTGTTAAGAGCTTTGTATGTAAGGAGGAGGATTTTGAACTGTATGTGAGATTTAATAAGAAGTGAAGATGTTGGAGAGTGGGTGTGATATGGTGATGCGAGCGGGTGTGGGTGAGGAGACGAGCAGCAGAGTTCTGGACCAGCTGAAGTTTGTGAACAGAAGAGGAGCTGATGGCTTCTAGGAGGGAGTTACAATAATCCAAACGACTGGAAAGGAAGGCGTGGTTAGTTGTGTGTGAATGGTGCAGGCTAGAAATGTGGGACGCAGCTGTCAATCACACTGCTCGTTAGCCACGCCCACACTGGTTCACACTACATGATTGTTTGTGCTGTAATGGGGAGTCTTTGAGCTGTAGTGGCTTTCACTCTACACAACTGATCGGCGACACGGGGTCACGAATATAGTTTTAAATATACAACATTTTTAAAAATCAATAAAAAGCTTATTACCAGGTGCCTCAGTGACGACAGTGGTCAGTCTAGAGAGCAGAAATAAATGACGTGGAATGGTCGGTGATGATCTAAATTGGTTCAAACCTCTCTAAAGCACTTCAAAAGACGCTCGTCAATGCCAAAAAAATAAATAAAGACATTCGTGTTGAGATCACTCTGCCTCCACTGCAGCACAGTAAATGACAGCAGACCTTCTATTAATAGCCACTGATGCACCAAGACCATAACTTCCAGTGCATCTCTTTAAAAGAGCCAAACAGAAGGTATAATTATGCCGGTGCTCCTGTCTGTGCTGTGAGAGCTATTTTCACTCATTTGCACACTGAAACAAACAAGGCAGGGTCACTAAGACCGTTACAGCAGTACGCGCCACCCATCCCCAAGTACTACTGGAGCATAAATAATATAAATTATACTTACTTTAGTGTTGGGACGATGCTTTGCTGTGATTTCATAAGCCGAAGGCGATACCACAGACATCTTCCGTGAACTCTTCTCAAGCTCTTCAATCGTAATTGCTCTGTAAGGACAAGACAATTAGTAAGCCAGTAGCTTTTACCATCGAATTGATATTTACTATACACTATGTACCTATACGATGCAATAGCCTCACTGGACTATACTGACCCTATATATAAGAGATGGAACGATCGATCGGCTATGTATCGGTATCGGTCGATTTTTAATCAAAGTATGTGATCGGTCGATGGGCTTAATTTCTGTATTTCCAGCTAAAGTTTCGTTGATGCCCCCTCCAGCCAGGTCCTTGCAATTCCTATCTGAATCGCTAGGTGGAGACACATATCTTTTCATTTTCATTGCCGGATGTGATGCAGACTCATCCAGGACATTTTGTAAAATTAGTAAAATCAGTGTGTCTCTTTGGGGAAAAGACTTTCAACTCTAATAATCTGATACAGCACTTCAGAGACACCACGCAGCTGAATACAGTGAGTATCAGCAAACAGCAGAGCTAACACACACAGCTAACACAAAACTAATAACCCAGAACACCTACAGACCAGATCTGACCGGTACGAATAGAACAGCAGCAGAAACAATTCAATATTCTACATTTAATGATTACAGATTTAGTTTAAAATAACAGAGTCTGAGTTTAATGACTGCAGTTTTGACTGCATTTATTTAATTAACTTTTTTTGTTTTTAAATTAAGGGTCTAAATTTAATGATTGCCGTATTGGAGATATTTGTTTGAGTTACTTTGTTTATTTATTGTTAATTTTGTTACAAATATTATGCTGTTTCACATGAGCTCTTTAAAAATGGTAATAAACCAGTTTAGACCATGTTTTATGATTTGCATGCACTAATAACTACATGTAGCCCCGTCCTCGATTGGTATAAGCTATCAGCCGATTGGACTGAAAGTAGGGGTGTGTTTAAAAAAAAAAAATCGATTTTTTGATTCAAAACTGTCTGGCTATAATTTGGATTCAGAAACCAGGACGGTATATAAACATATAAACACTAATGTTTTTAGTAAAGGTAGGTTGAGTGTTCCTTGTACGTTTATCACATTAGTTCTCTGAAAATCTCTTTTCATATTCAAACAAAACATATTATTGTAACTGAAATATCCCTAAATGAATGCATATTGAATTGAATCGGAAATCGAATTGAATTGGGACGTTGTGAATCGGGATCGAATCGAAACGCCTCAAAACCGCTGATCGGTCCATCGCTAATATATACACACCATCCATGCTTACTGTGTACTCTTTTTCCCAGCAATCATGATTTTAAGAGTTACCTAAACAAGGTCAACCTCTGCAGGACTACACATGCGTCTGCTAAATGCAAAATAGAGCGCCAGTAAGACCCGTCATATCTGCATGGTTCATTAAATATTCCTGTTTTAACCTCTAAGCACCTTTAGCATCTGTGATCTACAGCAGCTGGTGATACACTGGATTTAAAGGCTTGCAAACCATTATATATATATATATATATATATATATATATATATATATATATATATATATATATATACACACACACACACAGAGGATGTTGCAGCCACTTTGCCAATTTCTGCTTGGGACTTTCAGTTCTAACAGTTTTTTAACCAGTCCACAATTAAATATGCTGTTAAAATAGCAATGATTTAGCAAAGAAAGCATTTAAATATGCAAAGCAGGGAAACTAAAGAACTACAACTTGTGAATATACTGCATTAAAGACATTAAAATACACACAACAATACAAAAAACACGTTATACAAGGGACAACCATGGGCTACAGCAACAATCACATACAAATCCTGGGTAAAAACAGTTGGCATTTACATTTAAATAAATTAAATAAGAGCCTTTAACTGGGTATTTACTGCAGAGGTTAATGTGTTTAGTTGGCAACAATTACTTTAGCCCTAACTGATGCAGTAAGCATCAGCATCCTCATGGAAAGACGTAGCCAGTGGTCGAGGGAAAGATGTTACTGCGTCTCAGATGAGTACAGTGCCCACTCTACAAGCCTCTGGAGGCAGCAGTATGACCTGGGGTTGCTTCAGATGCTCAGGTCTAGACTCAGCATCCATATACAGCAAGTCTGCTGACTGGCCGACTATCTGAATGCACTCAGTGACCATCAGTGTTTCTTTTTTTCTTTCCTGATTGCACAACAATGGCAAGATTTATTGGGCTAACTGAGAAAGAGCGGTTCAGGGAGCATGAGGAATCATTCTCACACATGAACTGGCCAGCGCAGAGTCCTGAACATAACCCTACCGAGTTGTCTGAACCTCCTGTCGTCAGTATATAAGATCTCAGCCAACGATGTAAGCAGCGCTGGATGGAAATAAATCCTGTGACGTTGCATAAGGTTGGCAAAACAATGCCACAATGTAGGGATGCACCGATACCAATTTTTTCCTAACCAATACCGATACCAGCTTTTCAGGTATCTGCCGATACTGAGTACTGATACCAATTCTGACTTAAATGTTCGATATATGGCTATAAATCCTGATATTTATAGTGTTCCACTTTTGATATGTTGTATTTTGTGCTAGCTAGCTTCTTTGTGCTTGCTTGGAAGAAGTCGCTGTGTTCTTTGACGTGGTTTCGCTTTAAATGCTTAATTTAATATGGGATGTATTGAAGTCTTTGCTGGTCGTGCCACCCCTTGAAATGCTGGCGTTACAAATTTTGCAGTGGGCAATTTTGCTTCAATAGGCTTCATGGTATTGGCACTCTCTATTGCAGATACCGATACGGTATCTGTGCAACATTAACACAATATATGTACCACAACATAATCAAACCTAGACCTAACTGTTAACACCTATCCGTAGGTCCATAATGAACCTTTATAGAACTCAAATTTTAATTTTTCCCTACAAATATTTGTACATTTTAATGTTTAAGTGCAGCAGGCAAGAGTGCCCTGTTAAACGTTTACTATAGACACCTGCAGACTCACTGCTATTTACATACATTTGAAAACATGATGCTGATTAATTAATTAATTAAGTCTCTCAAATTACATTACCGACCACATAAGTTAATGCACTGCCTGCTTTGATACACCTTCTCAGTCACCTGGTAAACAAGCTCTCAGTAGTAACCAGCAGCTTAACATATACTGTGTATGCAACTATAGCTATTGTAAAGTATAAGGTTTATATTATATACCACAGACATACAATTCAATGCAAATGTAAGTGCTTAGCTATGCCCATATGTCGAGTCAGATATTAGTAGAAGTATCTTCGATCAGATAAACCTCCAGAACGACACGTCAGACCGAAGGCGTGACCGCCTGGACACACTGGCAGCTGGACAGAAGCCAGATAACTATTTATAAGCAGGATTTGTTTTGTTTATCTCGCTGCTGACAAGCCAAGTTAACAGTTTAGATACATTACACGTTGTACCTGCCAGAAATCACATATATTCCTCGTTCGAACTCCCCGTTCCACCTTAAATGGTGCAACAGCACATCTAGCTATGTAACACGTAACTGCCGCACGATTTAAGGTGGAACGGGGAACTCAAATAAGAGGCTAACTTCAGCTTCTGTGGCGCTGGAATGTAACTGCTGCACCATTTAAGGTGGAACGGAGAGTTTTCCAGCAAACTGAGGCAACAGAATGTAACTGTCGCACCATTTAAGGTGGAACGGGGAGTTCGAGTATGAAGCTAACTTCAGAAAGCTAGTCGCGCGTTTCCAGCAAACTGAGGCAACAGAATGTATCTGTCGCACCATTTAAGGTGGAACGGAGAATTCACATAAGAAGCTCACTTCAGCTTCTTAAGCTCCAGATTGTAACTGCCGCACCATTTAAGGTGGAACGGGGAATTCTATTAAGAAGCTAACTTCAGAAAGCAAGCAGTTGGGCTTTTCCAGCAAGCTGGGGCGCTATAACGTAACTGTCGCACCATTTAAGGTGGAACGGGGAATTCTTATGAGAAGCTAACTACAGGAAAAAAAGGCGTTGAGCTTTTCCAGCAAACTGGTAGCGAGTCTTGAGTTTAACTCCAGTTAGCATCGAAGCTAACCGTGTCAACAACACGTTTCGTGTAAACAGTTAACCAGCGAACTCTCCGCTCGCCACAAAATTAGACGTATCCACATGCCATAACAAATACGTTACACTCTGTTACACTCGTTATGGGGCCACTTCTGTCGACAAGGTGTGTTGGCGGTCGGTCGTCACGCAGGAGAGAGAGAGAGAGAGAACGCTTCACGTTAGCACACGGCTAGCTAGCCGTCCGTCGCTGCTCAGCTGGCGATGTTTTCTCTCGGCGGTAACGTCTTTCTTGTAGCCTTACCTGCATTCTGATCGCGGGGCCAGAGGTAATAGGTGGCTGGGATGACAATCAAGCCAACGAAGGACGTGAGGAAATAGAAAAACGTATTGCCGCTGTCGTCGTACTGAAACTGCTGCCCGGCCATTTCGTAGCAGCGCCCCGCTTCGCCTCGCGTCTCCGCCGCCGCTGTGCTGCGCTTCTCCGCCCCTGAGCTCGGCCTGACTGCTCACACACACTCAACATGTTGTTGAGGGCTCGCATTTCAAAACAAAAGACTTGGTTTCGTTGTTCAATCTCTGACCACCCCGGATACCACTGCTTATTAAATCTAGATGTTATTAATATTATTAAACCGTATCTACAATGCTTACATTTTAGTGTCAGGTGGCAGGAGTGAATATATTTGTTAAAGGACAGCGCGGGTATGGGACTTTTATTTTGTCGTGTTGCAGCTGATAAATTTCGCTGACTTCACACACGCGCGACGCGTGTAAACGTGCGACCGAAGGAGACTGGTCCGCTCTTTTAGAATACGTGTTCTACGCATGCGCACTAATACACCAACCTATACACAGGCACGCTAGACATTAAAGGATATTATGGAAGTTTATACCTGTAGACTGGATTCTCTTTTAAACCAGTCTGCAGTCTCAAACAACACTGGCAAGGCTCTAGCCTGGAATATGGTGATGCCAAAATAAGCATTAAAATAAAATAATATGATATAACATATTTCTATATGCATAGAACACACGTGGCTAATACATTTACAGCAGGCCTTGGCTGGGACCATGGTGCATCACAATCTGTTCCCTATTCCCGATGTAGTGCACTATGTAGGTCAAGGTGTAGTGCAGTCATACCTAACTATGGCTCCCTACCTAGTGCACTAGGTAGTCCTACGACCTTGTCAGTGTAGTAGGGAGCCATGTGGCATTCGCCATGGTTCATATATATTGATACTCAATATACTAAATATGGTCCTGGTAGGTGGTCACAGGTATCTGGACATGCTGAATGCAGTGCATCCCACAGCTGCTGGAGGGAGATCCATAGAACCAACACTCCATTGTAGTACTTAGAAGTCTTAGTTAGCTCTTCACACCAATGTGGGACATTTCTAGTCGTGTGATGTGTTTCATCATCTTGCTGGAAGATCCCATCCGCCCCAGAGAAGACCTTCAGCATGTAAGGTGTATGTGACGTGCAAGGATGGATTTGGACACAAATCAGTTGAGAGTGTCTTCCACATCTATGAGTGGGTCCAGAGAATGACATGACATGAATCCCCACCATCAGCTTGTTCCACCAGTTCAAAAGTATTAATCTGACTCAACTATGTGTTTCTCAATGTGCAACAGCAAACTGTTCCCTTCTCGTTTATATTTCCCAACATATTTCAAATATGATGGAAGGTTCTGGGCCTTTATGTAGTTAATTGGTTGTTATATGTTTATTATTTTTTGACCCCTGATGGTGACAGTCCTCTATATTTCATTTCCGACCCTCTGACCCTCATCTGGCATATCTAACTGAGCATACTAGTAGCTTGCTAATTAGCTTATGAGTTGGATCACGGGTCCTAGAAAACACACACAAATGAGAAGAGCAAATGTACAGAAACAGAAGGTCTGGGATTAGGAAGCAATCCAGGAGGCTGGGCCACACCTACAACATTAAGAAAGATCACATTTTCTTGTCTATTACCAATATTGAAAACTTTAGTATCTGCTGGTGAGAATCTAATACTTTTTCTAATAGAAGGGTATTATGATCAAACCACTCTGCTACCCCACAAGAAGAAATACATCAATCCCAATATGCCATATAAGTTTATCTGTGGAATTGAGGCCTTTATTTGCACTGGGGTGGTGTTTTGAATATGTTTCATACTACCATATCTTAGGTATATATGAGATAACATATTAGGTTATATGTGCAAATACAAAGTTGGGACATGTAGTTAAATGCAATACAAACAAGAATCTGTGATGTGTACGTTCTCTGGAGCCTTTACTTAACTGACAAAAGTACAAAGAAATGACAATGTGATTTCATTATCAATGTGATTAGTAAATATAAACACACTCAAAAGAAAAAAGGGAGCGAAGGTTTTAGAATATTCAAGTTACACCAGTTTTGAAGCATAAGCAGGTGAATTAGCAACAGGTGAGTGTGTAAAAGGAGCTGGAGCTTCCACTAAAGGCTCCGTCTTTACAAGGAAAGTAAAATTTCTGAAAGAAGTATGAAACAGTTTATAAAAAGTTTCAGAGAATATGATTCAATCAAGAAATGCAGCTATTGACGTGGAGAGACATACTGAATAAGAGTGTAAGAAAATATCAAAATATCGGGTTATTATGTTTAGGGATGCTGTATAGATTCTCAAAAACACAGTATGGATGCAAAGATTCCTGGCAGACAATTAATCATTGTGTGTTGTGTCTAAACCTCTGAACACTAGATGTCAGTGTTGTAATCCATTTTCAGCTCCACTCCACATTAACAAGCAGCACAAGGGCGCAATGCTATTGTAAGCATTGATAAACCTGTTCATATGTTTAATAGGATTTGAAGAATCACAATATATCACTTTGCTGGCAGTATCACAATATATTAAATTTGTGACCGCTGTATCACGATGCGGCAGGTTCCAGCCCTAATACTGGAGGGTTACTGCACCACTGCAACTAATGCTGCCAAAATCCCAATGGATGTAGTCACTATTTAATCTTTAGGACAAAACTGCACCAGTCCAGACGGCTGATAATAAAGTGGAGAAACATGATGACGTCAGTCCTGTGATTAGGGGTCAAGGATAAAGGAAGCTCACTGGCTGGAGACAGGAAGGACAGGTCCACGATATACAGAAAAGAATATGCTGCCATCAAGACAACCGGGAAGTCCAGGGCTGTTTTATCGAGACAATGGCTGCGTCCAAAATCCATTCAACCTCAGATGCTATACGTCCCCCAGCTTGCCAATATCACCACAGTAACCGCACAGCTATACATCAAAAGCTCCGTTCAGCCACTGTTTTCAGATGCTTTTTGTGACACTGACTGCTTTTTTATTATGTGTCCTGCATCCGTAGTCAGGCGGTGTCGAGCTGTAGCTTGGAGAAGACAAACCAGGAGGAATGAAAACATTTTTTTTACCTCAGAACAAACGTAAATAGCGCTACATACACGCAGCCAAATCTCCACTTTCCACCGTTCTTCTTCTCTGCGCTTTCTCTGAATCGTGGGATACCACAGTGTGCTGCGCCTCCTGATTCAGGAGGTCACTCAGGTAACACTAATGTACTGCTTCATGAACACTGTGTATTCGGACACACTAGTCATGCTCGCCTACTGCTTTCACCTGCTGTGTATTATGGAAGTAGACCATTCCGGACACAAACAATTCCAGGCCTCGTTTTGGACACCAAAAATAAATAAATAACTAAATAACCTTTAATTGGTGGTAAATTTAATTGGTACATTTTAAATATTCTGCTTCGCTAACGGGACACTTGGGCCAAAATAAAAAAAAACCCTTCCCAACATCACATCCATTATAAACTCGGCTACTGGCTCATGCTACAGCAGTGCAGCAGTAGCCTCTGGGATAAGATGTTCTGGTTTATAGGACAGTAAAACACCCCCCTCTGATGATGTGTTTTGAACATGGGAGGAAAAATTACAGTGTGCTTTGGGGTGGAAACCTAAAGGTGGACTGTTTGGGTTTCTTCCATTTGTGTAATGCATACTGGGCTTTGCAGTGTGAGCCCATCCGTACGCCCATCCATCCAAGCTGCTAGAGCCTATCCCAGACATACACATTTTAGGACCTACAACTCGCCTGACTGCATGTGGTTGGACTGTGGAAGGAACCTCGTGAAGACACTGGGACAACATTCAAACCCCCTGGACACCCAGGCTGGGAATAGAACCCAGGCCATTCTGGCTGTGACAGCACTACCCACTGCACCACCAGTGTGGCCCCACTGTTGAAGGAGAACATAAAAAATGATATTACACCTTGAATAATATGAAAACGGCGGAGGCATACAATGTGACATGTAACATATTTACAGACCCCTAAAATGACAGTGATTTATTTTTAATTCGGTGCAGCCACAAATTAACATAATGAAATCACATGGCCACAAGAAACTGATCCAGTTGCCTCAATATATCAATTTTTACATTTATGATGGAATATTTGATAGTAGAAATAACCAACATGTCTTTTCACACAGTGAAATCAGATTGTTCCACGAAGTGTGCACAACACACATATTAAAAAATGGCTATACACTAGAAATAGATACTGTATTAAATGAACACATTACCGATCAGGCTTCATACCACAGCCTGAAGTATCCTTTCATCGAATCTCTTTTAGGCTTTCGCCCAAGAGAAGCTGCAATGTCCTGTCTTTTGGATATTCCTCCCAGACTGCCAGAGTGGCCATTGGGTAGCTCATGGAAAGGCTCCTGGACGACCAAGTCTTCCTCCATGCATTCTACATAGGCGGCATTACTGGTCTCCAAATACATGTTATATAAAGTACAGCAGGTCTTCACAACCAGGCAGGTTTGGGTTATGGAACTCATTTGTAAAGATCTGAGCCTTTGGAACTTGTTCCTCAGAACAAGGAGAGAACCTCGTACCACTTTAAGAGCGGCCTGCACTTTTAAATTATAGCGCAGCTTCTTCTCTCCCAGTGTTCCATAGTCTGGGAAAGGTGTGAGAAGATGTTCAGACAGCGGAAACGTGGCATCACCTATTATGTGCTTCCCACGCAGCAGGTTCACTGGGTCCTCCAGCAGCGCTCGTCCAACCTCCGTCTCTAGGAGGACTCTGGAGTTATGCCAACTTCCCGGATGCTCGGCTGTTACGTAGGCGAAGCGACCCTGGTGGTCACAGAACGCCATGAGTTTTACAGAGTACTCCTTCTCAGAGTCTCGATACTCATCTGGATCAGGAACATCAGTAGGCCCTTCAGTGGGGATCACACAGGACCCCACCACACAGACGGTACCGGGCAGGCCAATGCTAGAAGAGAACCCAGACACCGAAACATCAGCTTCCCTCCACTTGGGCCAGCGAATCTTGTCGGCAAAGTTCTCTGTGACGTGAGTGCAGAACTCGTTAAGCTGGTGGCAAATTAGAGACTCGTTCGTGTGGAAGCGGGCCGCGACGCTGCTGGGAGACTCCAGAGTGGAGAGCGTCCACAAACTAGCCAGGACTGCGTGCGTCACAGTCCAGCCTTCAAGCTTACTGGTGGCCCATTCACAGGGAGACAGCAATCTCACCACCTCCTGGAACAGGAAAGAGGAGACTTCATTAGGGGTCCGTCTCAAATCCTAGTGAGCTCCTACATAGGCAGCATTTTAAATCATAGTATGCGCTCCTGACATGTAGACTGTCCCAATTCTTACATACCTTAAACATGCTGTCTACTGAGGAACCTTATTTAGACCTGATTTTAAGGAAGCATCGAACTCTTCCTCAGCCGCTAAGACAATCCCATGATGCAACACAGGCTAATCTAGGAGCAGTGAAGTGGTTTTAAAATGTGAGTTATTTTGATTCTCTCTGGAGTTTTAATGTGTTTCTGGTCATATAATCACACAGAACAGTATTTTATTATCAACTCTGTAACGAGTCCTTCACCATTTAGTTTTATACTCGAGCCACTAGCATTAAGCCTCGGGCTATTGTTTTGGATGCTGGCCGGCAGCTTAGCAACCAGCTAAACCACAGGTCCCGGGCTGCAGTGGGCGGGAACAAGCCGTGACGCAGTCTCTCTCTAACTAGAGCGTCTCAGTAATCTGTTTTATGAGGAAAGATGAGGAGAGAACCCTGATACTTACACAGCTGCTACCTAGACAGCCTACTTACACACTCACTAGGATTTGAGACACAACCTAGATATGAAAACAGTGGCAGGAAATTCTGATGTGTGTTTGGGGTCATTATCTTGTGGAAAGGTCCACTCACAGCAAAGTTTCAGCCTTCTGGCTTCAAGTGCAATTCATTATGCTACCACTAGGGCCACTAACAGCAACACCGTCCCAAAGCATTCATGGTCCACCACCATATTCAACACAGGCAACATCACCCAATTAAGCTGTAGTTGTTGTAGAGTTAGAACTGTTCACAGTGGTGGTGAATGGAACCAGATGTCCAAATAAAAATGGTTCAATATGCTGTCTGACGACTGGCACATTGTTTTATGTTACATTATAAATGTTTCTTTTTTTTCCTATAACTGATATTTTATTCTATAAATGTAAAGTAAGGACTTGTGACAGTCATAGTCTGTCTGCCTGCTTGTCAATCACATTTTACTGCAATACAATTGACTAAAGTGAGACTGACAGGCTAAAACCTTTAAAAAGATGTATAAATAAATGTTGATTGATTGTATTGTGAGATCTTTGGTGATTCCCACCCACGAATGTGTGTAATGAGGCTGACTATGTTATGTAATGTAGCTTCATTGTTTAATCATATTATATACGAATGCATATCAAGCAGAAACATTCAATGCTTAAAACAAACACCAGTCAGTTGACCTACTTCAACTTGGGTCTGTGTGAGTTGGAAGTACTTCTGAAAGTCCATAACAGAGAGACTCGGCACTGTAGCACTGAAGTAGTTCTTTTTGCAGTCATCATCATCATCATCATCATTGTTGTTGTTGTCGTCACCGTCATCATCACTATCGTCATCATCGTCATCCCTGAAAAATAAAACAGAGCAGAAAACGTGTTACATGCAACAGAGATAAATCTACACAAATAGATACATATCAGTAAATCCCATCATGCCATGCACAGAGTAGCGGCAGTTCAAGGTTCTTCAGACTTGGACCTGTCACTGACTGTAAGCCTGAAGAAACACCTGACTGAAATTAGGGAATTTTAGTAGTTACCATAATACTCAGACTCACTATCAGTTTGAAGGAAAAGTTAGCTTCTTATTAGAACGGCCCGTTCCACCTTAAATGGTGCAGCTGTTACGTTTTGGCGCCTCAGGCCAGAATGTAATTAAGCCGGAGGGCAGAGGCTTCTAACTGTAACTGCTGCACCATTTAAGGGGGAACGGGCAATTCGAAAAAGAAGCTAACTTTACCATCAAACTGATAGTAAGTCTGAGTATTACGGTAACCTAGCTTCACATTCGAATTCCCTGTTCCACCTTAAATGGTGCAGATGTTACGTTTTGCAGCCTCATGCCAGAAAATAATTAAGGTGGAACGGGGAATTCGAATAAAAAGATAACATCAGAAACCTAGAAGTTGTCCATCCAACTGCGGCAGCAGAACGTGACTGCTACACCATTTAAGGTGGAACGGGGAATTCTCATGAGAAGCTGGGTTACCGTAAAACCCGAACTCGCTTTACTGGAAAGCTGCTCTCTTTCTGAAATACTGCTTTCTTTATTATGAAGGTAGCTTGTTACTCCAATTCCCTGTTCCACCTTAATTAAACGGAGGCGTCAGAACGTAACTGCTGCACCATTTAAGGTGGAACGGGGAATTCGCAAGAGAAGCTAGGTTACCGTAATACTCAGACTCACTATCAGTTTGATGGAAAAGTTATCTTCTTATTCGAATTGCCCGTTCCACCTTAATTAAACTGAGGCGCCAGAACGTAACTGCTGTACCATTTAAGGTGGAACGGGGGTTCTAATGAGAAGCTAAACCCAGAAAGAAAGCTAGTAGTTGAGCTTTTCCAGTAAACGTGATAGCGAGTCTGAGTTTTACGGTAAGCCCGTCAGACGGATGTAAACAAACAACCTTCACATCTATTATACACAGACAGCAACACTTACACATCCATTTAGCTCGACGTAAGAAAATTACGAGTCTTTTTTAAACAGAAAGTTTCTGCACAGAAAGTTCTTAAATCAACACTAAAGGCTTACAGGCTAACTAACCTAGCACACACACTAGTAACAGAGCTAAGCTAACGGTCCAGCATCTCTTTAGTTTTCTCCCCGTCAGTGTCAGAATCACATCGGAACCACCTTAAAACGAGTGAATTCACCTGATTTTTCGTGCTTTGTGGGGCGCTTTAGTCCTAAAATGTGAGTATTCGTTAGCGTCCAGCTCATCTGCTAATAAAAAAGCTATACACGTCTCCAGCGCCATAGTCGCGCTTATGCCGAGGGTTGCCAAGTGTCTCCAACTAAATCCCCCTTTCCTGAATTCCAAGTTTACTTCAACCTCACAGCTTTTTTAGCTGCTGCTCACATTTTACAGACTATCAACTAACACTAACATCTAAAGTAAAACAAGCATCTCCCAAATGATACCTTTACATGATAACTAACTAAACCAACAAAAAAAGAATTGTTTTTTTAATTGGACTTCAATGATATGTTCTCATAAAAGTATATTACATATATAATAAATTATATATAACATATTATATGCATTATATTTAATCAAATTATAAAAGAATATGTGGACATGTAGTATGAATGATGATGAGACGACGTTGTGAACCACAGTGTCACTGTAAATATACGATTGATGACCTCAGACAAACGTTACACTATTTAATACGTTGAAAACAACAACTTCTGATTCTGTTCTTCAGCCCAGGTTTAGTTGTCTATTCCAGTTTATTAGTCTTTCTATGAGAAGCACACTATCGGCTTTCTATTTCTGTTCCTTAACACTGATATAGCAATCTGCGCCGGCAATCTATAGGTGGAGCTATAAAGCGCGATGCTGCCCTCTAGTGGCGGAAAGTGGGAATGACGGTGAAATTCCCTCTGCAGGTTCAGGTTTGTGGATATATATATATATATATATATATATATATATATATATATATATATATATATATATATATATATATTGTCTATTTTCCTTTTTCTACACTACCGCTCAAAAGTTTGGGATCACAGTGAAATGTTCTTGTTTTAATGGAGTATCTTCTTCCTTAACACAACAATGGACTGACGGGTCTCTAAAGAAAGTTATTTCTTTCTGGTCATTGTGAGTCGGTCAGCAAGTCATCAACTGCTGATCTTCAGATACTAAACTAACCTAGAATGTTGCTCCCTTTTATACTCACTTATTAGTAGAATGTTTTTCAGCTGTGATCACAATTGAGCAAGAGTGTCCTAACAACCAATTAGTCCAATAACATCCTTAACTTGGATTGGTGGTCGTACCAGGAGATTTAGACAGAGGACTGAGAATTACTGATAATAGACTATATGCAAAATAAGCCTCTATACAAAAATAGACTTTAATACAAACATTTTTATTCTTTAAAAATCATCTGATACACTTACATTAATTGTGAAATGAACAGTATTGTTTGTGAATTGCATGAAAATTGCATGAAATGAAATTCTAAAGTGATCCTAAACTTTTGAGCGGTAGTGTATATCATCTAAACATTACTGGCCCAACAGAAATGCTACAGAATCATTTCATATTAGGAAAATATGGCCACAGTATATTTTGGGCATTCTGATTCTACTGCTAAGCTCCATAATGCCACTCCAAATACCGTAAATAACTGGACAAATACTATAATGTTTGTCCCCATTGTTATTATATGCATGTGTATATACACCAATCAGCCATAACATTAAAACTACCTCCTTATATCTCCACTCACTGTCCACTGTATCAGCTCCACTGACCCACCTCCCTAATAGTATCTGCTCTGTGGGGGTCCTGTGGGGGTCCTGATCATTAAAGAACAGAGTAATAAAGTGTACAGAGAATCAGATGAACTACAGTCTGTAAGTGTAGCTCCTGTATGACCAGTGGATCACCAGACATACATTTACACCAATAGGGGGCAGCAGTGCCACACGGCTAGTTCTGTCCCATTCTGGTGGCAGTGATCAAAGTGATAATTAGCACTGAATTAAATCACCAGACAAAAAATAAGGTATATTAATCAATTTAGGGCCAAAAGAGAATCAAGTATTCTCTACCGCCAGCCGCAAGTGAAAGACCACACACACAGAGAGTGAGAGAGAGAGAGAGAAGCCCTGCTCAGTAACCTTTGTCATTCCCTCTTCAATCCTATTGACCCTTGTGATGACAGGAATATCAAATGATGAGAGCTGCAATGATGAGCTATGCCTTCTCCAAACTGGAGAGGAGCTCTTACCCTTGTGCCCTAATCAAAGTTAAATATGCACGGAGCAATTACACGGGTCACAACCCCTCTTCTTAATTTACTTTTCACTAAGATGATTAGAAAACAGTGATATCTCAGCACGGCAAGAAGCTGCAACTGCTCTAGTGAATGCAGAAGCATACGCGCCCATAACCAGTGACGCTCAGCATTCTGGAATTTAACATTAACATTAAATTAAATCGAATTATACGCACTTATGTATGTTTTAAACATGTTATAATTTAATATTAGTTTTAAAAAGTAACAAGAGAACTGAGCAACAAAAACTATATATATATATATATATATATATATATATATATATATATATATATATATATATATATATATATATATTTAAGGGTCTTGTTATTTCCAAACTGGTAATGGTATGTTTATATGTACCATGGCCAGTTTGTATACAACAAAATTCATGGTAACACTTCCTATGAATCCTGTATTCATAATGCATTATATGTACTTATAATTAAATGTATAACAGTTTATAAAGCAAGTCAGATCTCCATTAAATTGCAAGTTAATTTAATATAAATATATATATATAGTAATAAAAGCAAATGACAAAAGCATGAATAGTAGTTTTAATGCCCTTTATTTTAAACAACAAGGTCACTAAATTAAAGCTACATGCAAATAAAGTAACTTTGGCTTTTTAAAAACTTAATAAACAAAATAAACTAGAATCCAAGATAACTGGTACTGGTGGGACGGTTCATGTAGGGTTTTTCATTTGAGGTATTCATAATGAATTATAAGTTATAAGTTATAATTAAATGTATAACAGTTTTAAAGCAAGTCAGGTCTTATAATGCATCATACCTGCTCATAGGAACATTGCATTTACTAATAGCCTAATTCCAGTTAGGCCTAGTTTTTAATTGAAGTAAGATAATCACATCTAACTGTTAATTAGGGACTTACGGGAAGAAGTGAGCACAGCAGCTTGAAGCCACTGTTAATATGAACTCTATTCTTAAACGAGGCAGCTGTAGTTACTGTTATTATTTACTGCCCAATATAAAGCAGCTCTCTGTTCTGCTAAGCAGTTAGCTATAAAATACACAATATATATATATAAAAAATAAAACATAAAAATTATTGTTTGATGCCGTGCTGGTGATGAAACCTAACACACTTTCATTTTATAAAATATCACAGTAACTGCTTATAAGCAGCTAAACACACTTATACGAATCCTTATAAGAGATAATGTATACCATACAATACATTTATAATGTGTTAAATCATAAAAACCTGCTGTAATCACTGTGTTAAGCCATGAGCTAAACTTAATTATGATGCTCTAGGATGTTCCGAATGCAGATATCGATCAACTGCAGTTCTTTTATTAGTTTTATTAGTATTATTGGTTTTTCTCATTATATATATATATATATATATATATATATATATATATATATATATATATATATATATATATATATATATATATATATATATATAGCAATATATTACATTACAATACTATTAGTACTATTAGTGCAATGCTATTAGTATTAATACTACAATGACTTAAATACTAAATGTTTCATAAACTTGTTATATAAATGCATCGATAAGGCATTATACAGCTGCATAATACCTTATAATGCTTGTTATGACTCTATATAATTGATTATTAGTATAATCAGATTAGATGTTATTAATTTTATATTATTAGGTGCATAATATTTTATAAAGCAAGAGATATGACCTAGTGTTAGCTTCATAATGCATTATAATATCATTAAAAGAATTAGTAAATATGAAGACAGGGATGCACGCCAGCAGGTTTCTGGTACGTTTTCTGTATAATATACAGACCCATAAAAACTGTGGCAATAAAATAACACTTTTTTTAAATTAAAGAATATGAATATTAAAAAATAAAATAGTATGTTTTATATGAAGTGTGAAATGGTCAGTTGTTTATTTTTAATTAACTGGTAACTGAATATATGTTATAATGCATTACGAAGCTTGACTTTATGAAGTCGTATGCTTTTGCTACTTAGAAGCAAATAAATATGCTTATACCATGTAATATAAGGTGATGTAAATGCAATATAATAATTATAAATGCAGTTATAAAGCATTACGAATGCCAGGCTCATAGGAAGTATTACCAATCCAATCTGAATGATGAAATATGTATGTATCTATGATACACTCAGAAAAGCTTATCGTCGCTGTACAGTGAACAACAGTTATTTCCAAAATGCTAATTTTACAAGAGAGCACAAAAACACTCTTTACTTTCAATGTAAGTCAATGGAACCAAAAGGTTTCCCAAGCTATTTTGGAGCATTTCTATTGGTCCGTTCATCATGAAATTTTCACACAATGTAATTGGCAGCTGCTGCATTCAAATGATATAGGAACATAAACATAGACAAAAATGGTGATACCTGTTTTTCTTTGGACAGCGATGACATTATGATATTAACACACTGACGATACAATTAACATCAATAATAAATAACAACAACAATACCCATGCCTAGCGCTATCACATATAAGGGCTTATTTAAGAAGCCGATTCTGCTGTAGGCAGCTTTGGCATCCGAGGACTGTTATAAATACTAAACGTCCTTCAGATTTCATTGGCACCACAATGGCCACCCATTTCCTCTATGGACCCGCATTCATCCTCCGCTTCTAGAGGCTCTGAGGCATTGAAGCCGTCCCCTGCAGCTGATGTGCGACGCACTGAGCAGAAGCAAGCCAGGCAGGGGTGCCCTAAAGGGTCAGATGTTCCTGCCCTTGTGCCATGCCCCCTCACTGAGGTGCTTTTCATCCCGGCCGACCCCCTGGGTCTGCGTCCAGACCGGCTCTGAAGCTCGAGAGCACCTCGCCCTATCAGGCCTAGAGGGAGCTGAGGAGAACAGAAGTCACCCACCAAAGGTTTCTGACATGGCCTACCGTTCAGCATCTGTGGTGTCACTGCCAGCTGACCCTGTCATGAGACCTTCTGAGGTTCGGATGGTGTAAATGTTGAGCGCTGGAGAGGCCAGAATGTGGAGGTCGCGTCGAAAAGCTTAAGGCTGAGGAGCGCAGCCAGCGCCAAGCCACCCAATGACTACAGTAATGAAGTGATTCTGTAATCTATCATAATACGATAAACCCCTGATCTAGAGACTTTGACCCCTGTCAGGTATAATAATGCTCCCCTTTCATTCAGCTGCACATGCTGGATCTCGCAGAGGGACTCACTTCTAATCGTGACCTGCTGGCCTGTGTTGCCAAGAAGTGCACCGTATTTAAAATTCAGTGTACAAGGGCTTCAGCAGTCGCTCGGCGACTCTTAGTCAGGTAGTGAACTGAGAGTTTATGCGGTTGGGAAACCAGGAAGGCTGTAATTGACTGTAATTACTGTGTAACTCAATAGTTAAGATGTGAAGTCATTCAGAGTGGATCAGTGTGACAGGGTTCGTTCTGGAGGAGGTCAGAATACAGTGGTGGTGAATGGAACCAGACGTCCCAAACATTTAATTACCCCAAAAAGCTGCATCAATGAAAATTATTACATGAAATTCAGACCATGTGGGTGAAGAGTGATGTGGACTGGAGTTTGGAGTTTAACTTGGTGCTAAATAAGGCTGTATCCAGATGTACCAGCTGCCGTGACTGATTTTAGCTCATTCCAACTTTCCACAAAGACTGGAGGTGCGTTCAAAATCGTCTACTAGTCAGTAGGTACTGGATTAGAGTCAGTACGTGCTGCTCGAGCGGTAGACTAGTAGGTAATTACAGTAGATGAGTTTTAGTACCACACAAGCTCGGACGTACTACGTCCACCATATTACCAGCGTCCTGTGACGCAAGACGTCAGACCACCACCGTAAAAGTCCTGCTATTCATTTAAAAGCTTGTTTACTGACAGATTTAGATCTTTTAGTGACTCTGATCTGTGTTTTTATCTGATTATGTATCAGACGGTGTGGAGCTGTAGATCAGAGAAGATGAAACAGGAGGAGTGTAATCATTGTTTATCTCAGCAGTAGCGCTAACTCCTGTAGCAGCAGTTCACTAGCAGTAGCTACGTACACACAGCCGACATTCAGCTTTACACTGTTTATTTACTCCACTCTGAATTCATCCACGGCTCCAGGTGAATCATGGGATACACAGTATGCTGTGTTCACCTACATACAAATGGCTGCTGATTCAGGAGGTGATCCGGATACCGTTCACTAGTACTCAGTACCTACTGAGTATTCAGACATACTAGCCACACTCGCCTATTGATTTCACTACTGAGTATTCAGACATACTAGCCGCGCTCATCTACTGATTTACTACTGAGTATTCAGACATACTAGCCACACTCGCCTACTGATTTCACTACTGAGTATTCAGACATACTAGCCATGCTCACCTACTGATTTACCTACTGATTATTCAGACATACTAGCCGTGCTGACCTACTGATTTCACTACTGAGTATTCAGACATACTAGCCGCGCTCGCTACTGATTTACTACTGAGTATTCAGACATACTAGCCGCGCTCGTCTACTGATTTCACTACTGAGTATTCAGACATACTAGCCGCGCTCGTCTACTGATTTCACTACTGAGTATTCAGACATACTAGCCGCGCTCGCCTACTGATTTACTACTGAGTATTCAGACATACTAGCCGCGCTCGTCTACTGATTTCACTACTGAGTATTCAGACATACTAGCCGCGCTCGCCTACTGATTTCACTACTGAGTATTCAGACATACTAGCCGCGCTCGCCTACTGATTTCACTACTGAGTATTCAGACATACTAGCAACGCTCACCTACTGATTTACTACTGAGTATTCAGACATACTAGCCGTATATATATGGCGGGGGTTTAATTAAAAATAAAAAAAAATAAAAATATAGCTTGAAGGCTGGAATTTGCATAGTAGTATTAATTTTCATTAGTATACATTTTTATAAGCTAGTCAACAATACTTATAAGTTGAAGGGCTTTGTTTTTAATGGTGCTATATTATAATACGTGCTATATTATATTGATTGATATATACAGTATTAAGATGTTTTATGAACAATCAGTGGAATTCCCTTGTTGTGTGTGCTACAGTGATATTTGCTTTGTAGAATATATGATAGTTCCCATTAACTATTTGTTTTAATATGTATAAATGCATATAAGATTATATAGTTATTTTAATAACATTGCAATTTTAATAGAGGTATGCAAGTTTAATGCATGAAATTATGGCCCATGAACTTTAAGTTGTTATATATATTGATATATATTCCCTAAATAAGAGCTAATCAAACCACTGAGCTTTTATTTAATGTCATCCATCCATCCTTCATCCATTAGCTTCCACTTTATCCCACTCACGCCGTGGCTAGCCAATCCCAGAGTCATCGGGCGAAGGCGGGGTACACCATGGACAGGTGCCAGTCCATTGCATGGCCAACACACACTCACGTACACACTCACACCCACAGACAATTTAGTGTGAGCGATTATTTAACGTTATATGGTGTAAAAATAACTCACCTGCAAGCCTTGAAATTAGTATTTGGGTGCTATAAAAATAAATAAAAATAATTCAGCCACTGAAAACAGTTCAGTGAGCTGGAAATGTGAAAAGCCCTCATCACTGAGGTCATTGCATCACAGCTTCAACTTACTGTGAAAAAGAAAAAATCCTGATCAGCAAAACAGGCCGCGGTGTTCTTAACACACAATGCGGGGCGTGTAACTTAACACCAGATCTGTTACAGAGGAAGTAAGCATGACATAACCCGAGCATTTCGACTACACTGCGACCTGAAACTGGAAAACCCAACCAGAGAGCAAGACCTGATCTTAGTTCAACCTTCAAAACCAGCTGCATTCATTGCTTTTCACAGTACCAGCACACAAACACCTCAGTGTTGAGGTTCTGGACTCTGGGGTGGTCAGTCCATGGTTCAGCGTCTTTGTTTGATGTGTCTGTCACAGTGGAAGGATGGACAGAAACACCTGTGGATGTTCTCCTCGTTCTCCTGCTGCTTATCTGACGGGGGGCAGCTTTGGTGTTGTACTGGGTCTAGCAGGTGCCTAAGAGTCTCTTAAGAAATATATCCTGACAATATAATCTTAAAGGCTGTTAGTGAGCGCTTTGTGACTTATATTAAATATTAAATTCATAATACCATATTGATGCAGTCTCCATTTAAAAAAAAACAAAACTATTTCTACATCATTTGAACATTAAAAGTAAAGACTGTTTTTGGTCTCTACTGTAAAGTTGCCATTTTGGAAATACTTGTTTTTCTGGGATGATATATATATATATATATATATATATATATATATATATATATATATATATATATATATATATATATATATATATAAGATTATAATTTTAGATAGAAAACAAACTACACCAAGGACCAATTTCCAAGATACTTGGATATGCATTTGTAATAAGTGCAGGTATCTGAAGAAATTAGACCAAGTTATTCAAATTATGCTTTATGCCAAAATAATAAAAGGTAATAAATAATATTTATCTACATTATTTGAACCCGACAGCTGCTGTTTACATTGGGTTACAATTGCACGACGATTGGACCAATAGAAGTGCTCCAAAATAGCTTGCTAAAAATTCTGATTCCATTGACTTGCATTGAAAGTAAAGAGAGTTTTTGGCCTCTCTTGTAAAGTTGCAGTTTTTGAGATTCTTGTTACTCTTTGGACAGCAATGACAAGATTACAATGATACAATACTACTATAAGGTAGCACTGATGTATGATAAGTGCTTGTAGACGAGTATCAAATCAAATCAGATCAAATCAAACTTATTTGTGTGGCGCTTTTAACAACTGATGTCATCACAAAGCAGCTTTTCAGGAATTTAGTAATAAGAAAAATCCAATAGAGCAAATAATAAGTCTTAGAAATCATAGAACAAACACAGAAACCCCCCCCGGTGAGCAAGCCATTGGCAGCAGTGTTAAGGACAAACTCCCTCAGAACTGGAGGAAGAAACATTGGGAGGAACCAAGACTCACAAGGGGGGACCAATCCTCCTCTGATCAAACTACTCAAACAGTACTGATATACTGACGGTACCACCTTGTACTTCTGTTCAGCTGCTCAGGTGGGCTTATATAATCATAATATGATATAACTAAGGTGAATTATAGTACAGATGAAGAACAGTCAGAGTGATGATGATGGTCAATGAAGGTAGAAGGTTAGTGGAAACTAGTTAGAGACCAGCTAGTCTGAGGCTAGGTAGCTGGTACGATACGGGTACCAGCAGGAACCAACGATCAGTCTGGTGGGTGACTTGGGTGGCAGTGGAACCTGGCGGTCGAGCCTCCTTCAGTGTCACTCAGGACAGGTGGGCAGTCAAACTCAGTAAAGATAAAGAGATAGAACAACTATCTAAGAGTGAACAATTTTAATAACTATTTAATAACTGTAAATAAGTGTTATTTATTATTTATTATTATTATTTTAACCCTTTTAAGGTGGTCCATGTGATTGTTGCAAGGTATCCTCATGAATAGCCACCTAATGTAAGTTAGATGAGGCCTGAGAAGTACAACAGAGAATCAGGTTACAGAGTAGGCCTGGAATTCCATTGTCCAAAGAAACGGTCACTTCCCGAGGATTTATGTGCACAGTCATTGGCTATCAAAGCTCTTCGGGGGCTAAGATTAAGAAGCATGGATGCGGACCAATGGGGGGCATTAAAGCCTGGTTGCATCATCTCAGCTCATGGTGTTATTCTTCATAGCAAGACACGTAATTATCACTGCATTAGTGTAAACGAGGTTCTGTTTCTGTTCAGAATCTGCTGGATGCTTTAACCACAGGCTCGCGGACTAAGTCCCGGCTCAGTTGGGGCATTTCATAATGCGCTTATTACTTAAGGTCCAAAGTCACTGCTCTGATTCTAACCAGGGCAAAGCGTGATGCAGGATAATCCCATGTTCCCTCCTTGTTTCCCTCATCCTCTCTCTAAGGGCCTCGTCAGGCCAGGCTGGACTTTGCTCATGCTTTGCCCAAGTATTTCAGTCCTCACACCAGTTTCTCGGTCACGTGGACACGCGATTGGCCTCCTTGATAACATGCACGGCTCGAGTCAGGAGTAATGACTTTCAGCCCCTAACCCGGATTGCTTACGGAGCGAAGGAAGGCGCACGACTTACAGGAATGAAAGCTGTCATTCTCACTGTGCTGCGAGCTTAGGAAAAGGCTGGCTCCCCGCACGGGCGCTACGCAATCATATGATTCAACAAATCAGGCGCAATGCGCTTAGCGGCCAGTGTGATAGGCAGTGGCTCCGCTCCATAAGACCAAAAAGCCAAGGCAGCTTAAACGGATGTGTTGTTGAGATTTTTTCCTACATTTAGATTAGTTGCTAATGACGGTGAAGAAAATCAGTCCAAAGAAAAAAGCCCACGTTAACCTGAAAACAACTCTGCAAACTCCACCAAGGACCAGTGCTACACCAACGCTTCAAAATAGCTTGGAAAACATTCTGGTTCCATTGACTTACATTGAAAGTAAAGTTGCAACTATACCAAGGACTAATACTTGCATATGCATTTGTAGAAATTAGACCAAGTTATTCAAACAATGCTTTATGCCAACGTTGCAGTAATTAGTCATTAGTTACAGCATAAATATAATAGATAATAATAATAATAATAATAATAAAATAAATAATATTTTTCTGCATCATTTGAACCTGACAACTGCTGTTTCTATTGTGTACTTACATGCACAATGATTGGACCAATAGAAATGTTCCAAAATAGCTTGGAAAACATTCTGCTTCCATTGACTTACATTGAAAGTAAAGTTGCAACTATACCAAGGACAAATACTTGCATATGCATTTGTAATAAGTTTAGGTATTTGAAAAAAATAGACCAATTTTCCAAGATACTAGCATATGCATTTGTAGAAATTAGACCAAGTTATTCAAACGATGCTTTATGCCAACGTTGCAGTAATTAGTCATTAGTCACAGCATAAATATAATAGATAATAATAATAATAAAATAAATAATATTTTTCTGCATCATTTAAACCTGACAACTGCTGTTGTGTACTTACATGCACAATGATTGGACCAACAGAAATGTTCCAAAATAGCTTAGAAAACATTCTGGTTCCATTGACTTACATTGAAAGTAAAGTTGCAACTATACCAAGGACCAATACTTGCATATGCATTTGTAATAAGTTTAGGTATTTGAAAAAAATAGACCAATTTTCCAAGATACTAGCATATGCATTTGTAGAAATTAGACCAAATTATTAAAACGATGCTTTATGCCAACATTGTAGTAATTAGTCATTCGTCACAGCATAAATATAATAGGTAATAATAATAATAGTAATAATAAATTCTATTTATCTACATCATTTGAACCCCACCTCTACATTTTGTGAAAATTGCACCATGATTGGACCAATAGAAAAGCTCCAAAATAGCTTACAAATTATTCTGGTTGCACTGACTTACATTGAAAATAAAGTATATTTCTACTCTCTTCTGTAAAGTTACTATTTTGGAGATATCTATTTTTCTATGGACATCGATGATATAAGATTATAATCTTAGACAGAAAACAACATTACAAACTACACCAAGAACCAATACTTTGATATGCATTTATAATAAGTTTAGGTTTTTGAAGGTATTTTTATTCAAATGCATTTTAGTAATAATAATAATAATAATAATAATAATAATGATAATGATAATAATGATAATAATGATAACAATATTTAAAGTAATAATGATTAAATAGATAGTACTTTCTACATTATTTGAACCTGACCGCTGCCATTTGAAAATGGCACCATGATTGAACTTTTGCAATTTTGAAGATACTTCGATATGCATTTACAAGTGCAGGTACTTGAAGAAATTAGAAGACGTTATTCAAACATTGCTTTATGCCAAAGTTGCAGTAATTTGTCATTATTTACAGCATAAAAGTATGTAATAAATAATATTTTTCTACATCATTTGAACCCAACAGCAGCCATTCACATTGTGTGAAAATTAGACCATGATTGGACCAATAGAAATGCTCCAAAATAGCTTGGAAAACATTCTGGTTCCATAGACTTTCATTGAAAGTAAAGTAGGTTTTGGCTTCTACTGTAAAGTTACTATTTTGGAGATACTTATTTTTCTTTGGACAGTGTCGATAATATAAGATTATAATCTTAGACAGAAAACAGCTTTGCAAACTACACCAAGAACCAATTTCGGAGACATTTGCATATGTATTTATAATATATAATATAATATAGTAATTAGACCAAGTTATTCAAATGATGCTTTGTGCCAACGCTGCAGTAGTCATTAGTTACAGCATAAAAATGATATGTAATATTTACAATGATAATATTTTTCTTTCTTTCGACATTATTTGAACAGTAAAAATTATCATGAATGGACCAATAGAAATGCTCCAAAAAATGCTAGCTTAGAAAACATTCTGGTTCCACTGAAAGTAATGACTGTTTCTGGTTTTTGTTTTTCTTTGGACAGCGATGATATTATTAGATATAATAAGACTACGCCAAGGACCCATTTGAAGATACTTGCATGTGCATCCATTTGTGGAGTTTAGATATTTGAAGAAATTAGACCAAGTTATTCAAACGATGCTTTATGTCATGGTTGCAGTAATTAGTCATTAGTTACAGCATAAAAATAAAAAAAGGAAAGGTGTGAAGACTCATTGGTGTGGATCGCAGTGCAAACAGCTTACAGCTTTTAAACATTAACACAACACCACACACAGCTGAATTAACTCTCTCCTCCATATATTACACATCTCCTCCATCCTCTTCTCATATAACCAGTCAGGCCGCTACATCATGACCACACGGCCGCTACTTCACAGCGCATTAGCAGCCGAGAGGGTGGAGATGGTTACTTTCCTGTACAAAAAGGGGGGAGGAAAAAAAAAAGCCCTGGCCAAAGCAGCACGTGACCTGTATAGTTCTTTAGCTTCTTGTGGAGTGCATTCTCCTTTCATTTCAGACATTGCTTTTTCCTCCTCGCTCCATGCATGCACCTTTGACCTTGTACCACATATTTATTAATGGGTCCTTCACTAATGGACATCAAGTGCTTGCTTCAGTACCGTTGCTGTGTTATATGTACGAGTACCCCACTGTAGCCCCAGGAAATAAATAATGAAAGCTGTTAGGAGGCATAAAAACGTCCTCTCAGGACAACAGCATAACCAACCAGGCTCACTTGCAGCTGTGGTCATCTCTCTTTCTCTCTCTCTCTCTCTCTCTACGCTCTCAAACCTCGAATCCCACAGCTCAGACAGTAGTCAATAATCCACAGACACTCTGGAATAGTTTCTTTTAACACACACACACACACAAAGAAATAAGAGCATCAAAATAATAATAATAATAATAATCAATAATCTAATCTTCACCACTATTTCTAGCTAAGCAGGTATCTTCAAGTCACTGATCAGATACAGAGGATGTTCTCAAGGCCACCACTATGAAGAGAGCTGTCCATCCATCCCACATCCAGACAGTGGTTGTAAACCAGGGTGAGGACAGCAGAAGACCATCGTTCTCTTCTCCTTTTCCCTCCTCTCCGCCGTTCAGCTGAACTTGTCCTGGATATTCATCAGGCTGTGGTTGGACTTGGCTCTCTTGGCTGTGGAACAGTTGAATTGAAGAGAATTAGCAGATTGGTATGTGATTTGTACGAATATTGTAGGCCACAGGTTCAACTCTGAAAGCCAGAGAACTAACAGTAAGAGCCAAACGCTGGACTAAAGCAAGCTAGCAAGCAGCATGTGCTGGTTTACACCTAAAGACCACAGAGACTATAGAGAGTATACAGTACTGTACACGGTCAGAAACCAGCCTTTGTTTATTTAATTACAATCCAAAATATTGTTATTACCTGTTTTTTTTTTTTGAATCTGTATAGCAAGCAGAACACACACACACACACACACACACACACACACACACACACATATATATATATATATATATATAGTGTGGAAAACCTTTGAATGTAGCCTTTCTAAAATCTATGTCTTCCTTAATGCAGCGTTGTTGAAATGACCGTCACGTAACAGACGCGCTGCGTCTTTATTTATATTCACCTGCCGGAGGTGATAAAAGAAAAAAACAACAACTATAAACTGCGTAACATCATGACACACTTAATAAATCCTTTAGCTTATTCTTTATTATTTAATGGTGTTTTTTTAGTAAATCAAGATACATGGAAAAATGTATAGATAGATATACTGTAGAAGGAGTAACACTGAACAAGTAAATACATATGTTTATATAAAGCAAATGTACCCAAATATATATATATATATATACATACATACACACACACACTACCGCTCAAAAGTTTAGGATCACTTTAGAATTTCATTTCATGCAATTTCCCTACAATTCACAAACAATATTGTCCATTTCACAATTAATATAAGTGTATCAGATGATTTTTTAAAAATATAAAAATGTTTGTATTAAAGTCTATTTTACATATAGTTCTATTATCAGTAATTCTCAGTCCTCTGTCTAAATCTCCTGGTACGACCACCAATCCAAGTTAAGGATGTTATTGGACTAATTGGTTGTTAGGACACTCTTGCTCAATTGTGATCACAGCTGAAAAACATTCTACTAATAAGTGAGTATAAAAGGGAACAACATTCTAGGTTAGTTTAGTATCTGAAGATCAGCAGTTGATGACTTGCTGACCGACTCACAATAACCAGAAAGAAACAACTTTCTTTAGAGACCCGTCAGTCCATTGTTGTGTTAAGGAAGAAGATACTCCATTAAAACAAGAACATTTCACTGTGATCCCAAACTTTTGAGCCGCAGTGTGTATATATATATATATATATATATATATATATATATATATACACACACACACACACACACACACACACACATCCTTTCAGACCCATACCGTTGAGGTATCTTTTCACAGTGAGACGTGACACAACAGTGAGGGACTCCTTTTTTTTCCAATTGTCCTCTTCCTCATGCAACTAGATTATTTAATACCCTCAGGAATGCGTCCTGAACAATGAATAACGTGTACTTAATGTCCATTAAACTGGTAATTAAAGAAATGAAGAGGGGTCTCTGGTTTTCCCACAGTACTGTAGTATTTCAGTATTCATACCTGAGGTTAACGCCGCTAAAAACACCTACGAGGTAGATGATGACTAATACATACAGCTGAGCTGCCTTTGTTTTCCTCTTTTCTAGCTTTTCTACTTCATACAGCGGACCACTAAATCCACTGTTTTAGGCAAAGGTTTGAACCCCGGTCAAATGATATGTTCTGCCGATTTTCTGAGTGAAAATTAACATTAACTGTACGTAATTATAATGAATTGTACATGGATCAGTCTTTAATAAGGCATCCCTCTGTGTGTGTGTGTGTGTGTGTGTGTGTATATATATATATATATATATATATATATATATATATATATATATATATATATATATATATATATATATATATATATGAAACATGCTGTGATGTTCACATGCCATATTTATTTTTTTCCTCTTAATATTTAGCAAATAAACAGATATTATTCATAAATATGTGCAGTATTGTGTTTTTGTTTCACTCAGAAAATCAACCCAGCATGTCACGTGTCCAGGGGAGCCCAAACGACGTTACAGATCTTCCATTTACAGAAGAATAAACTCCGCAGACGTGTTTGAGGGGAAAAAGAAAACACAGTCACTCTCAGTACTTTTGTTACTCTACTGTCTACATAATTGCTGTCTTCATTAACGGAGTATGACACCTCTCTGCCCTCTCCCCCCTCCCGGCAGCACAGACAATAGGTCTGGCGGAGCGAGTTACTCACGGTGTATGAGCTTGCGTTTCTTTTGTTCGGAGTGCAGGAAATTGCTCAAGTAGAAGATGACTGGGAGGAAGAGCATGAAGCTGGACACAGCGATGACCGGTACACTCTCTTCACGAGGGACCGAGCAACCGAAGTTCTTGCTCCACAAGTGCCGCGTCACGTTCATCTAGAAGGGGAGGCAAAGCACAGTACTGTTAGTGTGATGCCCGCTGCTGCCGCAAAGCCTTCACATGCAGTCTAGAGGCTTATTAGCATTTATTACTAGATCAACCTCCTTTCCCCTCAAAACAGAGGAGAGGACGTACTATCATAACTAGACATCACTGTCTCTATCTGAAACGTACAGGATCTAACGGTGCTCCACTGCTTAAACAGACCTCTGAAACAGGACACTTTAGAGCCAACGTATATAAATAATAATAATAATAATAATAATAATAAACTTTTTTTTCAGCCATTTTTTTGTCTGTGGGCGGAGCCTTATTTTAGCTACGCCCCTGAACTTCAGAGCAGGAAGTGAGACTGCATCCCTGTCCCTCTTGGCCACATGGTGAGCAGTTTGAGTTCATTGCTTTGAAGTAAATGTGCCCCAAAGTCTAAATATCAGAAACAGTTAGTACTGAAACAGTCACTCCCAAAACAGTCAGTAGTGAAACATAAAGTTTTGGTTTTGCTAAGAGTGTTTTGGTCATGGCAAAATGAAGTGCTCAATAAATTTTTTTTTATGATTATTTAGAGTGTACAACTGTTTAAAGATGGTTTTTCTAGTCATTCCCTACCAACACAGTCACTACGACAAAGCCACAAACAAAATGGTCACTATTTAAATAAACACTGTCCAAACAGCCACTACTAAAGCAGTCACTACCGACACAGCCGCTACTAAAGCAGCCACTCCCGACACAGCCACTACTAAAGCAGTCACAACCGACACAGCCACTACTAAAGCAGCCAATACTCACACAGCCACTACTAAAGCAGTCACTCCCGACACAGCCGCTACTAAAGCAGTCACAACCGACACAGCCGCTACTAAAGCAGTCACTACCGACACAGCCGCTACTAAAGCAGTCACTACCGACACAGCCGCTACTAAAGCAGTCACTACTGACACAGCCACTACTAAAGCAGCCACTACAGACACAGCCACTACTAAAGCAGTCACTACTGACACAGCCACTACTAAAGCAGTCACTCCCGACACAGCCACTACTAAAGCAGCCAATACTCACACAGCCACTACTAAAGCAGTCACTACCGACACAGCCACTACTAAAGCAGTCACTACCGACACAGCCACTACTAAAGCAGCCACTACCGACACAGCCTCTACTAAAGCAGCCACTACCGACACAGCCACTACTAAAGCAGTCACTACCGACACAGCCACAACTAAAGCAGTCACTACCGACACAGCCACTACTAAAGCAGCCACTACCGACGCAGCCACTACCAAAGCAGTCACTACCGACGCAGCCACTACTAAAGCAGTCACAACCGACACAGCCACTACTAAGGCAGTCACTACCGACACAGCCACTACTAAAGCAGCCACTACTCACACAGCCACTACTAAAGCAGTCACTACCGACACAGCCACTACTAAAGCAGCCACTACTCACACAGCCACTACTAAAGCAGCCACTACCGACACAGCCACTACTAAAGCAGCCACTACCAAAGCAGTCACTACCGACACAGCCAATTGGTCACTATTCAAAACAGTCACTGCCGAAAACAGCCACTACTAAAGCAGTCACTACCGACACAGCCACTACTAAAGCAGTCACTACCGACACAGCCACTACTAAAGCAGCCACTACCGACGCAGCCACTACCAAAGCAGTCACTACCGACACAGCCACTACTAAAGCAGTCACAACCGACACAGCCACTACTAAGGCAGTCACTACCGACACAGCCACTACTAAAGCAGCCACTACTCACACAGCCACTACTAAAGCAGTCACTACCGACACAGCCACTACTAAAGCAGCCACTACTCACACAGCCACTACTAAAGCAGTCACTACCGACACAGCCACTACTAAAGCAGCCACTACCAAAGCAGCCACTACCAAAGCAGTCACTACCGACACAGCCAATTGGTCACTATTCAAAACAGTCACTGCCGAAAACAGCCACTACTAAAGCAGTCACTACCGACACAGCCACTACTAAAGCAGTCACTACCGACACAGTCACTACTAAGGTAGTCACTACCGACACAGCCACTACTAAAGCAGTTACTACCGACACAGTCACTGCCGAAAACAGCCACTACCGACACAGCCACTACTAAAGCAGTCACAACCGACACAGCCACTACTAAAGCAGTCACAACCGACACAGCCACTACTAAGGCAGTCACTACCGACACAGCCACTACTAAAGCAGTCACAACCGATACAGTCACTGCCGAAAACAGCCACTACCAACACAGCCACTACTAAAGCAGTCACAACCAACACAGCCACTACTAAAGCAGTCACAACCGACACAGCCACTACTAAAGCAGTCACTACCGACACAGCCACTACCAACACAGCCACTACCGACACAGCCACTACCGACACAGCCACTACCGACACAGCCACTACCGACACAGCCACTACCGACACAGCCACTACCAAAGCAGTCACTACCGACACAGCCACTACTAAAGCAGTCACTACCGACGCAGCCACTACTAAAGCAGCCACTACTGACACAGCCACTACCGACACAGCCACTACTAAAGCAGTCACTACCGACACAGCCACTACTGAAGCAGCCACTACTCACACAGCCACTACTAAAGCAGTCACTACCGACACAGCCACTACTAAAGCAGCCACTACTCACACAGCCACTACTAAAGCAGTCACTACCGACACAGCCACTACTAAAGCAGTCACTACCGACACAGCCACTACTAAAGCAGTCACTACCGACACAGCCACTACTAAAGCAGTCACTACCGACACAGCCAATCGGTTACTATTCAAAACAGTCACTGCCAAAAACAGCCACTACTAAAGCAATTGCTGCCGACATTCACTGCCGACACAGCCACTACTAAAGAAGTTTCTACAGACACTATTAAAAGTCACTTCCAAAACAGTCACTATTGAAACAGCCACTGCCGAAACAGCCGCTACAGAAACAGCTGCCAGTGAAACAGCTGCTAAAGTTCTGTCAGTTATGATAATTTTGGTAAAAAATTAGTGTTTTCTAATAAAATAAATAATTTATTATGTTATACAATCTGACTTTGAACCCCGTTTGAAATAATAATCTATAAACCAGTACAGAGCAGCAGACCTGTTCTCCGGCAACATCATTACTATGTTTGTAGATGTACGTATGAAGAAATCTTAGCATTTCAGCTGCGTTTAAAAATTTCAGGAAATAAAAAACATTGAGGGAAAAAAGTATCACCTTTGGAACAATGACTGCGTACTGGTCACTGGCAACAAAGCGATGCATGACTTTAAAACATGTCATTATTTCCACAGAAGTAACTATAACAACCATTTTTAACTTGAGTGAAGTTGATCTTGAGATCTACACAAAGAGAAGGTTTGTGTTTTGTAGAAGTGCATCGTTTAGTTGTTTTAATAATCAGAAAGAATTAAGGTTTTATATACACTACTGTGCAGAAGACTGAAGCAACTAAGTCTTACTACCTAAGTCAAACTAACTCTTTGTTTAAAGGCATTTATCTTATTAATTAATTAGTAAAAATACAATACAGATGTCAATAATCATACATCCAATACAGAGTAACATGAATATGTTATTGTGAGAGAAGTAGACCAGATCTTGATCCAGTTTGAAGAACAAAGTTAGGTTCCAGATTTCTCCTGGACGCCCCAGACATTGTATGAATGTGTTCAGTTCCTTCAGCAGCAAATCTTGATTTATCTTAATGAAGTACTGAGCAGTCAAAGCAGGTATTAGATGAGAACTGATAATAATACTGGGTTGTTTAGGAGAAGCTTGGAAAGAGTTAAATAAACACACTGACGTATGGAAAAGCACTACTTACTCTATTAATACTGTTTGAATAAGTGTTTTACCGAGTAAATAAACATCCTGTCTGGAAAAAATAGCTTTTTATATATTATAATTTCCACAGTCATCAAATCTCTTCTTCCCTGTGGCCATTACACTGAGATATATATATATATATATATATATATATATATATATATATATATATATATATATATATATATATATATATATATATATATATATATATATATATATATATACACACACACACACACACACAATACTCTACTACACACTGCACTGATTTCACAGTTTAATGGGTTCTATGCTTATACAGGGTATGAAGAAGGTGGTCATGTGAGTGTTAGTATATGCAGTAAATACAATCACTCACCGCATCTTCCAGATCGATACAGAGAGATGTATTTTTCTGCATGTAACTGTAGAGCTCGTTAAGCCTTTTGTACTCGTCCCTGCACTCTCTGCACAGCTCACTGTGGTTCCCCTGTTACACCACACACGTCAGACATTACAGAAAGCTTACACGAACATCTTCTTTCCACATTACTACTGAATCAAATACTCATTACAAATTATTCCACTTATTCCAGATAAAAACTCGACGCAAGTTTAGATACCTGGTATTTCTCGAAGCAGCTCAGCGTAGTATTGAGGCTGGCTAGGAAGTAAAGGGTACTATTGGACAGACTCGTACGGTCGGGAGTGAGACAAGCTGGTAAACACAAAAACAAATATGTTAATATATGCTTAATAATCTTTAATGTTTAAAATCAGAACTTTCTGAACTGTCATCACAGAACTGTTCAGTGACTTTTTGGTGTTTTAATGAAAAGTAAGTGGATGTTATGTGTGTTTAACTGTTTAAAGCTGTGTTTCATAGTCATTTACTACTGAAACATTACCGATACTGTCTAACACATGTGCTATGATTGTTAGAGTTCAATCATTTACTTTAATAAATTAATAAATAATGAAAACAGTGAATAGTTAATGCAGTAGTACAGTGTAGTGTGTTACACTGTTGCCTTCCATACTGTAGACTGGGGTTCAGTTTCCCACCTGGTAACCATCTTACACTATACTAATAAGAGTCCTTGGGTAAGACTCCTAACATTATATTCACCTACCTGTGTACAGGTAAACTGTAACACTACCTTCACCTACCTGTGTACAGGTAAACTGTAACACCACCTTCACCTACCTGTGTACAGATAAACTGTAACACTACCTTCACCTACCTGTATACAGATAAACTGTAACACTACCTTCACCTACCTGTGTACAGGTAAACTATAACACCGCCTTCACCTACCTGTGTACAGATAAACTGTAACACTGCCTTCACCTACCTGTGTACAGGTAAACTGTAACACTACCTTCACCTACCTGTGTACAGGTAAACTGTAACACCGCCTTCACCTACCTGTGTACAGGTGAACTGTAACACTACCTTCACCTACCTGTGTACAGGTAAACTGTAACACTACCTTCACCTACCTGTGTACAGGTAAACTGTAACACTACCTTCACCTACCTGTGTACAGGTGAACTGTAACACCACCTTCACCTACCTGTGTACAGGTAAACTGTAACACTACCTTCACCTACCTGTGTACAGGTAAACTCTAACACTACCTTCACCTACCTGTGTACAGGTAAACTGTAACACTACCTTCACCTACCTGTGTACAGGTAACACAGCAAAGGTTTATTAAAATGTAATATTTAAAAAAAGTTTTGTTGTTTGTTTTATTTCAAAACCAAAAGCAGTGTCTGGTTTCAGTGATGAAAGATTCCAGGACTTTCATAATGATGTACTCACATGTGCAATCAGCTGATTCCCAGATGTCTGTCAAGCTGCTGTAAAGGCTGAACAGCAACATTAGCCTATCAGAGCGTATTAAGCTGTCCTGGCAACTGATGTTCCCGGGCTCAACCTGTGGAGAGAGAGGGAGAGAGAGAGAGAGAGAGAGAGAGAAAGAGAGAGAGAGAGAGAGAGCGAGAGAGAGAGAGAGAGAGAGAGAGAGAGAGAGAGAGAGAGAGAGAGAGAGAGAGAGAGAGAGAGAGAGAATCCCTTAAAGAGGAATATTTACCAGCATCTGCGTAACTGATTTAATTCATTAAGATGTAAACACAGTGGTTACAGGTAGAGATGGACCGATATATCGGTCGGCCGATATATCGGGCCGATATTTGTCATATTTTAATACATCGGTATCGGCCGACATTAGCGTTTCACAGTGCCGATTTAAAGTCATGCACGTCCGCGGGCAGCTGCTGCCGCATGTGAAGGACCCCAAGCCTGGCTCGGTGCGGTGCCTGCCGGTTAGTTTTTTTTGTCGGACTTGAGTCGGCTCCACCGTCGCTTCACGATGACATACGACGTAGCGAGGCGCTGCAGGCTTAACACGCAGTCGCTGCAGTCGCTCTCCACAAACTGCGCGAGCCGAGAGACGGCTTGATGACGACAGAGCTTAATCCTCATTGGTTAGAAGCTCAGCGTTGAACTCACTGTACTTTAAAATATATATAAATATATAATCTCCTCTAAAACTCTACATTTAAAGACCCTACATTTACCATATCTAGTAGCACGACAGTTCATTTTCAGCAGAATTTAACATATTTCTTTTTTCATAATTAGTATTTCAGATCATGAAGAGGCTCCAGTGCTGTAGATTTTTATTCTTATGATTTGTGTCTTTAAAAAGCACTACATCACTACTGTGTTTGAATCTATTTTTCCTTTTACTCTTTCTAATTTCTTTTCTAATTTTTTTTACTATTTTTCTATTGCGTCTACTTTATCAGCTCTAAACATCGCAAACACGTAGGCTGCAGGTGGCCACGGTCCGAGTTGAGGCTCTTTTCTAACCTCCTCCCCCCCACTGCGTTTGGCTGCTCTCGCTGACCACCAAGGCCAGACACAGCTGTATCTCAAACAAGCCCAATAATTTATAGTGAACAGTGAAGTTTTTAATGATGCGGTTACGTGTTTCTAGTTCTGTAGACGTGAACCAGAGTGGATGTTTTACTGCTTAGCTCCGGGGCTAAAGCTAACTGCTCTAGTGTAAAACACACATTAACACGTTACTGTTACACGGAGAGTCTCTCTGGAGCAGCCAGAGCTTCCCAGATATTACTCAGCTTCCAGAACTCGAGACTAACAGAACTAAAGAGAACAGAGCCGTTGTGTTAACAACCATTACAGCACATCAGCATCTCTCTGTCTATACACAACACCCCACAAAAACAAAAACCCGAGCATGCAGTGAGCCACTCTCTGTAACTGCAGTAAACGTGTCTGATCTGTGGAAGTATTTTTAACGCACTTCTTAATAACCTGGTAGTTTTGGGGATGAAGAGATGCATGTTACACTCTTTCAGCAGTAATCTGGTCATACTGTATTTTTTGGGGGGGCAGATAAAAATATTTTGATGTTAAGTTCAGGAATGTTGCATCTACTTGTTATTACTGGTGACATTTTAGAAGCAAGTAAAGCAGAAAACTTCTAGATATCGGATCTAAAAAAATAGACTAAAAAAATTGGCAGCACATATCGGCCATCGGCTGACTCTGACCTGGGCTATAGAAAACCCCATACCGGTCGATCTCTAGTTACAGGTGGTTTAAATGTCACAGCAGTGGTGAAGGAACCCCCCCACAGGAGGTTAGTACATGAAACACTAGGGCTGGGTATCACCACTGATTTCCCGGATCAATTCGAAGGTGCTAATTCAATTTGATTTCCGATTCGATTCAATTCAATTCAATATTGATTCATTTAGGGATATTTCAGTTACAATAATATGTTTTGTTTGAATATGAAAAGAGATTTTCAGAGAACTAAAGTGGTAAATGTACAAGGAACACTCAACCTACCTTTACTAAAAACATTAGTGTTTATATATTTATATACTATCCTGGTTTCTGAATCCAAACATCTGCTTTCAAGTTCTGGGGCACGTTCACTTGTGCTCCAGCTAAAAAAAAAAAATAGGGCTGGAATGCTAATTTTAAAGATCGATCTCGGGTTTATATGAATCTATATTAGATTATTTAAATAAAGATCAATTTAAATTGAAAAATCAATTTTTTTAAACACACCCCTATGAAACACATCACAAATACACTGTCTGGTGCCTAAAACAGTGTTTTTATGATAGGCATTAAATAAAATCATAGCTTTAAATGTCATGCAAAGTGATGTGAGGCAAAATTAAATTAATTAATTTATTAAATTATTTTTTTTTCTGGTTTGCTATAGTCAATACTAAACATAGACACTCAGGAGACGTGCGAAGGATCACTGGCTATTTCAGACAGAAAGTAAAGTGGTTATATTTTCACTGAAGCATTGCAATCGCTGGTTCCTGTCACCACTATAGTGCATCAATACAAGTCTATCGGTCATGACATCACTCTTTGTTTATATAGCAACTTCTGATATTATTTATTATTATTATTATTATTATTATTATAATTAAGAACAATAACTATAATGTAATAAACGATGGTTTTAATAGTAAAGCAACAGTTTAATAATGACTATGTTGAGAGTCTGAGGTTCTTGATTCCTCGTGATGGTTCCAGGAATGATGCGCTGACCACAGATCACGAGATATCATGCATGTGACCCAGACTGGGGCTTCTGTGTATGCGCGCGCGTGTGTGTGTGTGTGTGTGAGATGGGGGGGGCTTTTAAATCCAGGCTTTTTTATTAAAATAAATCAGCGGGTCCACCAAATACACACTCAACAGTGACCCACTACAATAAAGACCCCTCACCTTGTCGGATGATAACGTTATGTTGGCGTACGTTTCGTTAAAGCTGTTATAGGCTCCGTAACAGTTCTGACACACTCGGACCGGACGCGCGGAGGTCACCAGGCAGCTGACCAGAGCCACGTTCCGCTCGCCGAAGACCCGCAGCAGCTCCAGGCAGTGGTCGGTCACCTCCAGCTCGTCCGGGAATCTGGCGGCCAGGCTGAGCAGAGACGCGGAGCCCGGCGCGCCGACCGGGAGAAAGGACGCTTTCGCTTCGCTCCACTCGGCCGCCCGGGCGGACAGGATACGCGGCCAGATACAGGCGAGCGCGTTGGCCCACATGAGTAAAGAAAACACACGAGCGCTCGGAGTCAAAGCCCCCATTTCTGAGGCGCTGGAAACTTCAGGGGTCCGAATCTCGGAGCTCGTCTCGGAGCACTTCTGCTTCCTGTTATCGTTCTTCTACTTCGCGCCGATCACATGACGAACTCTCGCGAGAAGTCGCTCAGTGACAGGAAGGCATGTGCTGATGTTTTTATGTTTATTTATTTATTTATTTATTTATTTATTTATTTATTTATTTATTTATTTATTTATTTATTTATTTTTATTATTATTATTATTATTATTAATCGGGCAACATTATATCAAGATTATTTAAATTATTTTTAATGTAAGTCCATGAAACCAGTATTTTTCCCATTTAATATCGAGCATTTCGAGCAATTTATCACACTAAAAGTAACTACAACACTGTAATAGTGAATATATTATGTTAAAAGTGAATCCAATACTATAACAGTGAACATGTCATGTTAAGGTTGAACCCAACACTGTGATAGTGAACACAGTGTGTTAGAAGTGAATTTATCACACTAAAAGTAACTACAACACTGTAATAGTGAATATATTATGTTAAAAATGAATCCAATACTATAACAGTGAACATGTCATGTTAAGGTTGAACCCAACACTGTGATAGTGAACACAGTGTGTTAGAAGTGAATTTATCACACTAAAAGTAACTACAACACTGTAATAGTGAATATATTATGTTAAAAGTGAATCCAATACTATAACAGTGAACATGTCATGTTAAGCTTGAACCCAACACTGTGATAGTGAACACAATGTGTTAGAAGTCAATTTATCACACTAAAAGTAACTACAACACTGTAATAGTGAATATATTATGTTAAAAGTAAATCCCATAACAGTGAACATGTCATGTTAAGCTTGAACCCAACACTGTGATAGTGAACACAATGTGTTAGAAGTGAATTTATCACACTAAAAGTAACTACAACACTGTAATAGTGAATATATTATGTTAAAAGTGAATCCAATACTATAGCAGTGAACATGTCATGTTAAGGTTGAACCCAACACTGTGATAGTGAACACAGTGTGTTAGAAGTGAATTTATCACACTAAAAGTAACTACAACACTGTAATAGTGAATATATTATGTTAAAAGTGAATCCAATACTATAACAGTGAACATGTCATGTTAAGGTTGAACCCAACACTGTGATAGTGAACACAATGTGTTAGAAGTGAATTTATCACACTAAATATAACTACAACACTGTAATAGTGAATACATTATGTTAAAAGTAAATCCCATAACAGTGAACATGTCATGTTAAGCTTGAACCCAACACTGTGATAGTGAACACAGTGTGTTAGAAGTGAATTTATCACACTAAAAGTAACTACAACGCTGTAATAGTGAATATATTATGTTAAAAGTGAGTCCAACACTATAACAGTAAACATGTTATGTTAAGGTTGAACCCAACACTGTTATAGTGAACACAGTGTGTTAGAAGTGAATTTATCACATGAAATATAACTACAACACTGTAATAGGCAACATTATATCGAGATTATTTAAATTATTTTTAATGCAAGTCCATGAAACCAGTATTTTTCCCATTTAATATCGAGCATTTCGAGCTATTTATCACATTAAAAGTAACTACAACACTGTAATAGTGAATATATTATGTTAAAAGTGAATCCAATACTATAACAGTGAACATGTCATGTTAAGGTTGAACCCAACACTGTGATAGTGAACACAGTGTGTTAGAACTGAATTTATCACACTAAATATAACTACAACACTGTAATAGGCAACATTATATTGAGATTATTTAAATTATTTTTAATGTAAGTCCAAGGAACCAGTATTTTTCCCATTTGATTTTCGAGCATTTCTATTGGTCCATTCATTGTGAGATGTGGTGTTTAAATGGTGTAGAAAAATAAAGATATACAATAATCAAAAATAGGGTTTTTTTTAATAGCCTCTCTCTCTCTCTCTCTCTCCCTGTCTCTCTCTCACACCATGAATGTATTTTTTAAAAAAAGATTTTTTATCCTAAAATTAAGCCTCTTTTCAGGCCCAGATGTGAGTAACACAGGGTTTATGAAATTATAACATATATTATAATATATAATTATAGTATATATTATTATTTTATGATTGTCATCCAAAGAAATATATATATGAAGGATAATGAAGAATGTTCCTGACATCTGGGCCTGAAAAGTACCTTCATTATTTCAAAAAGAATGAAGGTAAAAATAGCCCTTCTGAAGATGTTTGTCACTACTGTTTACAATATTAGTTATGGGTACAGATATGCTTTTTAAAACATACATTCAGAGACACATGCAGGGTGCTGTGAGGCAACAGGGGCTTCAGAGCACATCCATTTTTGGGCATGAGCCCTGAAATTAGTGTTATAATGTTAAATTTCTCCTCTTTTAACTTATTAAGACAAGATTGAATAACATAGCATTAAATAAAACTGCAGGTTTTACTATTTAATATAGCCATTCAGCTATGAAGGAGCCAATAGATACTTTTTCAATAACAACACAAACTCATGTAACTGTAAGAAGCCATTTGTGCTTGTAAACCAAAACATTTGCTGCAAGGTCGCAGTTTGGAGACTGCAATGTTTGTAGTACAAAGCAAGAGCGTTCATGCCTGAGATTATACGCTTTCAGAAAAGCATGATATTTCATAACATTCCATCTTTTCTGTATGTAAGTAGCTAGTTATGTGAAATCAGGCTCATATAAACCTTTGAAAATGATGTTCTACTCACGAATATTTGAAAGTAATTTACACTTATATGTTTTACATATTTGGTTCATAATGTTGGGAATAATCTTTATTTGGCTTTGTTGGTGACACCATCTAGGCTGATTTGCTCACTGCTTTCATTTCTAGCTGTTAGAAATTCATTTTAGACCAAAAAGATCTGAAAAAGAAAAATAAAGCTTAAAAAAAACCTTGAACTTGAATGAACATTGTTTTTCTATCTGAGGCTGTTTATTTGGAGCTGCTCCTGTTTCTGTTATTCATTGCAGTTACAGCAGCTTGATTTGAACCACTGTCTCTTAAATAGGCAGCGATTGTGGTGGCGGTGCTGTAGAGGTTTGCTGTAATAGTGAAAACATCACATTTAGCTTTCATTTGTGATAGTGAAAACTTTACATTAAGAGTGAATTTGTCATTGTAACAGTGAACGCAACATGTTACCAGTGCCTCCAACATTGTGATACTGAACACAGTGTGTTAAGAGTGAATTTATCACATTAAAAGTAACTCCAACACTGTAATAGTAAAGGCATTGAGGTAAAAGTGAATCCAACACTATAACAGTGAACATGTCATGTTTAGATTAAATCCAATGCTGTGATAGTGAACACAGTATGTTAGGAGCGAATTTATCACATTAAAAGTAACTCCAACACTGTAATAGTGAATAAATGATATTAAAAGTGAATCCAACACTATAACAGCGAACATATCATATTAAAGACTTAATCCAACACTGATGGTGAACTCACCACATTAAGCATTTATTTATCATTGTAATAGTGATCACATTACATTAAGCATGGATTTGTATTTGTAATAGTAAACACAACATGTTAGCAGTGAATCCAGCACTGTAATAGTGAACACAGTGTGTTAGGAGTGAATATTATCACATTAAAAGTAACTACAACACTGTAATAGTGAATACATTATGTTAAAAGTGAATCCAACACTATAACAGTGAACATATCATGTTAAGATTGAACCCAACACTGTAATAGTGAACACAGTATGTTAGGTGTGAATTTATCACACTAAAAGTAACAACAACACTGCAATAGTGAATATATTATGTTAAAAGTGAATCCAACACTATAACGTTGAATATTTCATGTTAAGATTGAATCCAACACTGTGATAGCAAATACATTATGTAAAAAGTGAATCTAACACTACAACAGTGAACATGTCATGTTAAGGTTGAATCCAACACTATTATAGTGAACACAGTGTGTTAGGAGTGAATTTATCACATTGAAAGAAACTACAACACTGTAATAATAAAGGCATTGTGTTAAAAGTGAATCCAACACTATAACAGTGAACATGTCATGTGAAAGTTGAATTCAACACTGTAATAGTAAACACAGTGTGTTAGGAGTGAATTTATCACAATAAAAGTAATTCAACATTGTAATAGTGAAGGCATTGCGTTAAAAGTTAATCCAACACTATAACAGTGAATATTTCATGTTAAGATTGAATCCAACACTGTAATAGTGAATACATTATGTTAAAAGTGAATCCATCACTATAATAGTGAACACATCAGATTAAGAGTGAATCCATCACAGGAGGAGTGATTCCAACACAGGTTAGTGAACCCATCACATTATAATGAAAACATTTATTACTCTGACAGTGAACACGTCATGTTAACAGTGACCCCAAGGTAGTAATAGTGAACACATCATGTTAACAGTGACCCCAAGGTAGTAATAGTGAACACATCATGTTAACAGTGACCCCAAGTCTGTAATAGTGAACACATCATGTTAACAGTGACCCCAAGGTAGTAATAGTGAACACATCAAATTAACAGTGACCCCAAGTCGGTAATAGTGAACACATCACATTATAATGAAAACATTTATTACTCTGACAGTGAACACGTCATGTTAACAGTGACCCCAAGGTAGTAATAGTGAACACATCATGTTAACAGTGACCCCAAGTCTGTAATAGTGAACACATCATGTTAACAGTGACCCCAAGTCTGTAATAGTGAACACATCATGTTAACAGTGACCCCAAATCTGTAATAGTGAACACATTATGTCCAGAGTCGATCCAAAACTGGAAAAATTGAACACCTCACATTAAGAGTGAATCCAAAACTGTAACACATTAAAAATGAGTTCATCACTATAAGAGTGACTGCTACACTGTGATGGTGAGCACATCATTTTAAGAGTGAGCCTTTATTTAAAGCTATATATTTGGATCTGTTTCTGCTTCTGTTTTTCACTACAGTCACACAATTTTTTAATTGATTTTCACTTTTCTGCATTTTTTGAACCTAACAGTCCTCGTTTACATTGTGTGAAAATTTCACGAAGGCTGGACCAATAGAAATGCTCCAAAATCACTTGGAAAAAAATCTGGTTCCATAGACTTACACTGAAAATAAACCACGTTTTGTCCTCTCCTGTAAAGTGGCTATTTTGTAAACGTTTGTTTTTCTTGTTTGCAGTGATTGTGGTGGCGGGGGTGTTGTAGAGGGTCCCTTTAAAGCTGTTTCCCCAGCTAGTCCAGGGCCCGGTGGTGGGGTGAGAGGGGACTTCACATGGAGAAGGGGGGGGGGGCGTTAGGCCCTGAATAGGCCCCTCAGCTTCTCAGCGCACAGCTGGAACATTAGAAATGACTGAGGTCGCCACGCTATATGTGCACACACTGAGTCTGCACGACTCCACTCACACGCACTTCTAGCGGGGATCCCCTCCAACATTTCCCACAATGCTTTAGCCCCCTCCCCATCGAACAGAATGGGGCTGCTTCAAACTTAAGGTTGTCTAATGGCTCCAAACCTCTCTCTCTCTCTCCTCTCATCTCTGCTGCCCGCCACTCTTTTTTTTTTTTTTTTGACACCATGCAATTTTTCGACCGTGCGAGCGCACACGGCCACGAAAAAATAATTACGGAGTCAAGGTAAACGATCTTGGGCTCCGGTTCTGATTGTGGTAATTGTCCCAAACCCTCGAATCAAGGCATCGCAGTCAATGGTCTTTAATGCGAAATTAGTGCCTCTTGATAACTTGCAGTCCGCAGCAATCCCGCAGTCATCAGAGCTAATGGAAAGCGGGGGGGATGCAGGATGCCTCGCATTAAGCCCTATTCTGACGGGAGAGCTGCAGCTTGGGTGTCAGTGCGATGTGTGTTTGTGTGTGTGTGTGTGTGTGTGTGTGTGCTGGATTGTGGCTTTAGCTCCCAACACAGCTCAGTTAATGTGGAAAACCCAAACGGGTGGCCAAAGTCATTTCACTGATTTCAGTGGTCTTTAATAAATAAATAAAAAAAAGCCCACCAAATGCTGCCCAGGGTCCCAGACCCCTGGCACGGGCCACTGCCCGCTGGTGCAGGTGTATATCTTCCATATCACAGATGCCATAGATTATTACGAAAGGTTCTATAGGAAAGGATAATCATAAAGGCTCCTCAAGGCCTGCTTTTGATTGCTCTCCTTTAACTGGAGAGCTCTTACGCGCCGAGATGATGAGCACAGTGACACCGCCATTGATTAAACCCAATATCACAGTTAGTGGATGAAGCTTTTCTCTTCATATGATGATATGAAGAAACTCTTACTTGAAGTAAAATCTGAAATCTGTTCCGTCTGATTCGCTATGGCTTTGTCCCCTATAGGCGTCACATCTATATTTTTTGTAGAGAGCTATAGTTAAAGCACAGTTTAACCAAATTAGACTTCTATTGTATTAGAATATCACATGTAGAGGGTCAAGTCATGAGTCCAGTTGTGTGTATATATATATATATATATATATATATATATATATATATATATATATATATATATATATATATATATATATATATATATATATTTAAAAAAAGCTATTTATCTAGACAGGATATAATAATAGAGTAAGTAGTGCTTTTCCATACGTCAGTGTGTTTATTTAACTCTTTCCAAGCTTCTCCTAAACAACCCAGTATTATTATCAGTTCTCATCTAATACCTGCTTTGACTGCTCAGTACTTCATTAAGATAAATCAAGATTTGCTGCTGAAGGAACTGAACACATTCATACAATGTCTGGGGCGTCCAGGAGAAATCTGGAACCTAACTTTGTTCTTCAAACTGGATCAAGATCTGATCTACTTCTCTCACAATAACATATTCATGTTACTCTGTATTGTATGTATGATTATTTATCTGTTCTAATCAGATCTGGTGGTGTATATATTGATCAGATAAAGACTTTTAAACTATCAGCTTCAGACTAATTTAGCAGCCGTTCTCGTCCCCTGTGGTTGCAGTGGGACCTTGCAGAGTGGGTTGTCCTCTCTGTTCTGGTTCCCTGCTCTCTGTGGAGCTGTGCTGTATTATAAGGACAGGCTGATATGTGTCACCAGTGTGTTTAAACTGCTTTGCTTTCTTTCTTCTTTTTTTATTTATTTCTATCTTTTTGCACGCCCTCGCTCCCCCATCTGTGAGATGTGCACTGAGGATGTTTTTGTTTTTGTGTGTCTACATATGTATAAACACAGTTGTTATACACAGCACACTCTGTAAGATCTGTAAATTTGGTGAAACCAAACACTGGACACAAATAAACACTATTAGTGTAAATACAGTAGTAGAAAAGTGAATTAATCCAAAACTGTAACAGCAACTCCAGGACTGTTAAAGTGAACACAGCACAGTAATCATGAATTTGTTATTGTAATAGTGAACACATCACACTAAGAATGAAACTAATTTTGTCATTTTAACAGCAAACATGTCACATAAAGAATGAATGTTGTTGTAATAGTGAACTAATCACTTTAGGCATTAATTTGTCATTATAATAGTGAACACATCACACTAAGAAGAAACTGGTGATTGTAATAGTGAATATGTCACACTAAGAAGAAACTGGTGATTGTAATAGTGAATATGTCATACGAGGAAGAAACTGGTGATTGTAATAGTGAATATGTCACACTAGGAAGAAACTGGAGATTGTAATAGTGAATATGTCACACTAGGAAGAAACTAGTGATTGTAATAGTGAATATGTCACACTAGGAAGACATTAGTGATTGTAATAGTGAACATAATACATTAAGAATGAAAATGTCATTGTATTAGTGCACCCATCAGATTAAGCATGAAGTTGTCATTGTAATTGTGCACACGTTATATACAGTGTACATTTGTCTTTGTAATAGTGAACACATCACATTAAGAATAAATGCATCATTGTAATAATGAACACATTACACTATTAGAAAATTGGTGATTGTAATAGTGAGCATGGTACATTAAGCAAAAAAATGTCATTGTAATAGTGATCAAATTGAATTACGCATGAATTTGTCATTGTAATTGTGCACACATTACATGCAGAGTGAATTGGTCTTTGTAATAGTGAAAACAACACACTAAGAATGAATTCATTACATTAACAGTCAGTCCAACGATAGTGTACATATTATGTTGGGAGTGAATTCAATACTTTAACAGTGAACATATTTCACATCCAGCACTCTGATAGTGAACACACAACATTAAGAGTGAATTTATAATTGTAATAGTGAATATAGTATTTTGAGACTAAATCCAAGACAATAATAGTGAACACATCACCCCACAAGACCCCCACAGAGCAGATATTATTTGGGTGGTGCGTCATTCTCAGCACTGACGTGGTGCTGGTGTGAGTGGATCAGACACAGCAGTGCTGCTGCTGGAGTGTTTAAACACTGTATCCACTCACTGTTCACTCTATTAGACACTCCTACTACTTGCTGGTCCACCTTGTAGATGTAAAGTCAGAGACAGTAGCTCATCTGCTGCTGCACAGTTCGTGTCCCTCTAGTCCTTCATCAGTGGACACAGGACGCCGCCCACAGGACACTGCTGTCTGGATAGTTTTGGTTGGTGGACGATTCTCAGTCCTGTAGTGACACTAAGCAGCACATCCACTCACACCAGCACAACACACACTACTAACACACCACCACCATGTCAGTGTCACTGCAGTGCTAAGAATGAGCCACCTCCCTAATAGTATCTGCTCTGTGGTGGTCCTGTGGGGGTCCTGATCATTAAAGAACAGAGTAATAAAGTATACAGAGAATCAGATGAACTACAGTCTGTAAGTGGAGCTCCTGTATGATCAGTGGAGCTGATACAGTGGACAGTGAGTGGTCATATATATATATATATATATATATATATATGACCACTATATATATAAACCCCATATGTAGCCACTACCAATTAATATATATATATATATATATATATATATATATATATATTAATTGGTAGTGGCTACATATGGGGTTTAATGAGGCTAGGTTGTGGTTGGGTGTGCGCATTAAGGGTTAACCAAAGGCTGCTCCCTCTCACTAAACCCGGCTCCTTTAAGCAACAGGCCAGAGGAGCTGCAAAGTTATGCAGGAGTTATTCTTCATCCTCCGGGCCGTCCCTAATCCCCCAAAACCTCCTTCTTTTATGGGAGAGCCGTGCTCCTTTTCTTGTTCTGCGCTGCCTATACAACATAAAGTCAGGCTGCATTTAATGCTTACGGCGGGATGTGACGGGGTGGGGGGTGTGGGGGGGGTGGATTTTGCTAATGCGAGGCCCTCGGTTTTGCCGAAATATTATTGGCCTCTACATCGTGTGAGTCTACCAGCCTGACATGACCGCCTCCCCCCCCCCCCTTTCCACCTATACTCCATCCCATCCCACCCCTCCAGCCCCCCGGGTGTCTGACTCGAATGATAAACTAGCCCGATTTCCCCCCCTGTGGTCGCTGGGAAATGCTGGAGCTGATAATAGAGATTTCGTTTTCATTTTTTACGCTCGACTTGGTTATTGTTGCTTCGCTTTTCTCCCTCTCAGAGATTAGGCCTGACTTCCCCCGCCAGCGGCGGCCCCAAAAAAGTGGCCCGAAAGAAAAAAACTAGGAGGACAACCGGTGAGGGCCAGGGCTCCGAAAGCAAAGCCGGGCCAGAGAAAACGGTATCCCACTTTCCAGTGAGCCGACCCCTCCAAACCGCTTTCCAAGAGAGTCCTGCGAGCTAATGAACTGCCCCCTAACTTTACTGTTCGGGCCAGGAATATCAGGGCGCCCCACTTCATTAGCGTCTGATGCGGCTATTATGATGGAAATGACTGTTGCCAACCTGAACCTGCATGTGAAGTAGAGCTGATCCAAGCTTCCACAGAGCGGTCGTAGAAGGTCGGAGCATTAGGGAACATCTTTTATGGCACATACTAATAACACTAAAGGTAACCGAAAAGATTATTTGGAGAGATACGTTTGAAAAAAATCATTGATGGTTCCTTTAAAGGTTCCCCAAAGAACTTCTCACTGGACAATTCATTCAATCAATCAATCAATCAACCTTTATTTTATCTCGGAAATAATAATTATAATAACAAAAATAATAATAATAAATAAAACACAAATTTTAAAATAATCCTTTAATATAGATGAATAAAATATTTTTTAAAAAAAGATAAAAATTTAAAAACTAATAAAAATTAAACTCATTTAAAACAATCACGATAGAAAATAATCAAGTAAAAGAATATAAAATAAACATAAAATACATAAAAATAAACAAATAAGATAAAAATTTAAAAACTAATAAAAATTCAACTCATTTAAAACAATCACGATAGAAAAAAATCAAGTAAAAGAATATAAAATAAACATAAAATACATAAAAATAAACAAATAAGATAAAAATTAAAACCCTTAAAGTAGCTCTTTGTGAAGAACCATAATAAAGTTTAAAGAACTCTCCTCCATAATATAAACTTTGTAGACCTTTGTAGTTCTCCTTCAGTTTTTTTCAGAAATTTGGGGCCCATAGGTCCAACCAACTGGTCGCATTCTGTGATTGATGTCTCTGTGCTTGGTTAAGAAGGTAATTGTTGTTGAGCTCATCTCTTGTTAGGACCAGCACCATGAAGAAGAAGAAGAGACCATAAAAGAAGTGAACTGTCTACCAGCCTCCAAGCAGCATCTCTTGGGGCCTCAAGGTTCTGAATAGAACCTGGTTCCTCTGAGCGTTTCTTTTAAAGGCTCCCTAAACAACCTTTTCAGGGGTTGGTTCATTAAAGAGATGTGCCCACGTGAAGAACCTTTTTAACAATTTCGAGATCAAAGCCAAGAACCACCTCTATTTTTAAGAGTGTAACATTTCCAGCAGCTCCTTTTCCCCACAGCTCCAACCAACCAGTGGCGCTGTGTGATTGATGTCGCTGTGCTCGGTGGAGAAGTTAATCGTTGTTGACGATGTTGTGCTCCGCTCTCGTCGGGACGCTTGGCTCCGGGTTCCAGAGTCTCCAAATACAGACGGGATAATTACCAAACACGCAGCCGGCGAGGGCGGCACAAAGGCGGCTTTGACTTCGTCGCTGCTGGTCACCCCCCCCTCCGACCCCCCCAACAGCCCTTTCCCCCAAAACCTCCCCAGACCAAAACGGGACGCGCACACGGCTCGTTTCATAACAAGGCACGATGCTGACTTCTTTCAGCTCCAGCGGACTGGACATAAAGCCCGGCCGACAACCTCCAGTGGCCCGGAGAGAGACTGAGAGAGAGAGAGAGAGAGAGAGAGAGAGAGAGAGAGAGAGAGAGAGAGAGAGAGAGAGAGGTAGATGCAGAGCAACAGGAGGGAGAAGTTATAGGGGGACTTCTGGTATTAGAAGTGCCTAAGTATGAGGCACTGTAGGACATTATTATATTTATTATTATTATTATTATTATTATTATTATATTTTACAAACAGGAAGTTTTTATTTACTCAGTAAACACTTTATTAGTAAATATTAAACAGTATTAATAGAGTAAGTAAATCTTTTCCATACGTCAGTGTGTTTATTTAACCCTTTCCAAGCTTCTCCTAAACAACCCAGTATTATTATCAGTTCTCATCTAATACCTGCTTTGACTGCTCAGTACTTCATTAAGATAAATCAAGATTTGCTGCTGAAGGAACTGAACACATTCATACAACGTCTGGGGCGTCCAGGAGAAATCTGGAACCTAACTTTATTCTTCAAACTGGATCAAGATCTGATCTACTTCTCTCACAATAACATATTCATGATACTTTGTATTGTATGTCTGATTATTTATCTGTTCTAATCAGATCTGGTGGTGAAAATACACTTATTGATAAGAAACAATCAGCTTAGGTGCCTAAGGCTTTTTGCACAGTAGTGTGATTTAGATTGTATTCTATGTTTCTCTTTGCTCAGTGTGGTGGTCTAGTTAAAGCTATCACATGTTAAATGGTGTTAAACATAAATGTCAACCTGTTTGTTTTTAAAGACCCTTTTGTGTCCCTATTGTTAATTGTTTTTAAACATTAGGAGATATATATATATACACCATAGAAGAATAAAATATAAAGTGACTGTGGCTATAATAATAAGTACAGACATACTTTCAATGTAAGTCAATGGAACCAGATTTTTCCCAAGTGATTTTGGAGAATTTCTATTGGTCCATTCATCATAAAACTTTTAGACGGTGTCAAATTATGGCGAAAAATAAAAGCACCAAAAATGGAGATGCATGTTTGTCTTTGGAAGCAACTATATGCACCCAAGTTATAAACGCTGAAGTTATAAAGAGTGTTTCAGCTCGGACAGAACAATACAGGGCAGCCAATCACTGTTCACAGGTGGCCTTTTAAAGCACAGGAGAAACAACCTGGTAGATAATTAGAACCCATGTATATATATATATATGGATTCTAATTATCTACCAGGCTGCAGGCTGTTGCAGACTGTTGCTCCTAATATATATATATATATATATATATATATATATATATATATATATATATATATATATATATATATATATATATACATACGTGTGTGTGTGTGTGTGTGTGTGTGTGTCTGTGTGTGCAGTCTAATATTAGATATTTCACTAGGATTTAATGGAGGGCAACATCTTGTTTCACGTTTAATGGAAGTCAATGGAACCAAAAGTTTTTTACCAAGCTTTTCTGGAGCATTTCTATTGGTCCATTCATCCTGCCATTTTCACACACTGTAAACAACAGCTGCTGTGTTCTGTGTTTAGATGATGATACAAATAAAAATTGATAAAAATGGAGATACATCGTTTTCTTTGGCAGCGACAACGTGATTTGTCAGGTTACGTACTATCACCTGACATCGCTGTGATAAAGAAATACGGGCACATGAGATCCAGCATTTATAGCAATCTGGCTAACCTTCTGCAACGTCCACCATAAGAATAAAAAAAGTTCCTCCCACCTTCAAGACGCATCATAGAAAGTGGTTTAGCTCCGCCCATTTACACTGAAGTTATAAAGAATGTTTCATCCAAGACTGCTTTCTGAGCCTAGCACAACATGGGGCAGCCAATCAGAGCAGACTTATTAGCATATACGAGTCTTAAAGATAAGCCTGTCGGATTAAAGGGAGGTTGGAGGAATAAATCCCTGTAAATATCTATTAATATTAATAAATAAACACAGATTATAACGATATCTGAGCAGCACTGATTCACTGATTTTCACACAAAGTAAAAACTGGCCTTATCCTAGAGCAGGATAGGAGCCCGGCTCTCAGTTTCCTCACCCAAGTCATTTTTGGTCTTGTTTACAAATGCGAAGAGCAGCAAACACTCACAGAGCCAAACACTGAGTTGGACTTTTTTTTAGGCGCGATATCCCTGAAAGAAAGACCCCCCTGCGCCCCCTTGTTAGTGGCCAACTCTGAACTTTTTCTCTTTTTTTGGCCCTTGAGTGCAGTTTAGTGCGAGACGGCTCTCCTTCTCCTCACGGGCCGCCCTCGCTTTCATTCCTCCGCGCGTTACACCAATTAAAGGAGGACGTGCAGCAACTGTAATGGGCCGGAGAGTGATTGTTTTTGACCAGCAACAAAACACATAGACCCACCCCTCCGATTAGGCTCCCCCGGGGAAGGAGAGAAGGGAGGGGGGGCGTGCAAACTGGGGTGGGAGAAGGAGGGGGCTGGTGCCCTATAAGCAGAGTGGACTGAGGAGGAGAAAAGGTGTGGGGGGGGGACCTCGTCTTCAAGGGTAGGAGCTTCTGAGCACAAAGACTGGTCATGTCAAAAGGGCGGGCGGGAAGATACCCCCCCTTCTCCTGTCAACCACCCAACTCAAAGCCTTACACAGCTTACTGGCTGCCTACATTAGAGTCAGCCTGGTGACAAGACCAGAGGGGCTGGCTGGAGGTTTAGATAGATTTGTTAGTTAAATATAAATTAGTTATTTATATATTTAGGTAAACTTTTCATAATTGCTCAATTCAGGTCAAAAGTTTGGAGACACCTACCCAGGTTATTCCTGTTTGTACTATATTAATAGTAATGAATATTAATAGTAATAATATTAGTGAATAAGTGTGAAGAGATCAGAACTATAGAATAGTCGGTATGGAATTATTCCTGGAGCAGAATTAAACATCTGGTTGTGTTTGAAGAATGTTTAGAGGGTCTTTTAGAAATGAGCTCATTTGCTCTGATGCAGGTTTACATACTTTGAACATTCTGACCAGCAGCTTCATGAGGAGCCACATGAGCTGCTTCTCTAACAGGACTGAAGAAGATAGTGTAGATGCTGAGATCTTGTTCTGATAAACAGGTTTGGGGGTTTTATAGCTTTTATTAAAATATATACTCTAATTTTTACATTTAAATACAGTCAAATGTTTGTTTTAGTAATATTTGTGTACATGGGCTCCAACTTCACTGTTTACACTCGTCTCTCAACACATTCAGATCTAAACCTCTTTATAGTTATACACACACACACTTATATATATATATATATATATATATAGTCAGATATTCAGTTAGGTGTCTCGCCAAAATGGCAACTTTACAGGAGAGGACAAAAAACTTCACTTTCAATGTAAGTCAATGGAACCAGAAATTTTTCCAAGCTATTTTGGAGCATTTCTATTGTTCAGTTCATCATAAAACGTTCAGATAACGTAAAAAGCAGCTGTTCTGTTCAAATGATGTCACTGATATAAAAACGTCCAAAATTTTTGTCCATTTTTGGACATGACAGCTGCTTTTCTGGGAAAGTTTTATGATGAACGGGCCAATAGAAATGCTCCGAAGTCACTTGGAATAAAACTTCTTTAAATTAACTTACATCAAACGTTTTGTTCTCCTCTGTAAAGTTACTATTTCAGATATGCATGTTTTTTATTATGATATATTTGTTCATATTTCAGAATATTTCAGAATATTTCTATCTCTGTACTCACGTATTGTTAATGTAAGTGGGCAGCTGTCAAAGCATTTTTTACACTGGACATGTTCACAATGCATCAATGAGCATCAATGAGCTTTTCTTATTCGAGAACGAGTCCAGCTCAAACTCTGGAGCACGACTGAAGACTGCGCTGCTAAGCCGGGAACTGAAAGACGTCACTGGAGAAAAGAAGGTGAAAGAAAGCTGAGAGGATAAATATCTTCTTAAAAAAAACTGTGCATTTATTAATGAATCATATGTTTTAATTCAATAAATATTCATTTATTTCAATTCCAGCATACATTTCTGAGGGGGTGTTGAATTCATGGGGAGGCATGTATAAGAAACACAGGAAGGAAACGTGGCAGGTAATTAAAAAAAAGTCACAAAATATCTCCAAAATTATAACTATACAGGAGAAAACCAAAACAATCTTCACTTTCAATGTAAGTTAATGTAAGGAGGTTTATCACAGGATATAGAGATCAGCTGTTCAAATAAATTGAATTTAACAATTTAATATATAATTTTATATATATATATATAGTTCTTTAAAGAGGCATTTTGGCCTAAACTAGCATTTAATGCATGATGTTATGTGTTGTCCTGTATTGCAGCAGCCATTAGCCGCAGTGGTTTAATAGGATTAAATGGGGTCCCACCGTAGGAGGTGTTTTTTCGGGTGGAGTGCCCCTTTAAACCTATAAAACTATCAATGACAAATACATTTGATCGAAGCATGTTATCCAAGTTTTCGCGCCTGTTGCTATTTCTACTGGGTTTGAATAGCATGATGAATGGACCAATAGAAATGGCCCAAAACGTCTCAGAAAAGAATTCTGGTTCCATTGACTTGCATTAAAAGCAAGTTTTTTCTCTTGGAGGCACAAGGTTGATTGATTCTTAGGTCGGTGTTGTGTGAGGTGAGGTTCATGGTTATGTTTTGAATTTAAAAATGAATCGTAATGTTCGGTAAAGCCTTTTAATAATTCTTTCCCCCCCAAAAAAGCAGAGACGGCAACAAATAGGAGACCTAATTAGGAAAACACTGTGATGATCAAGCAGTGAATTAGGCCCACTCGCTGCAATCAGCCTAATACATGCATTGTGACTTTCTCCAAAATGCGCTAATGATGCTTACGGTAAAGAACAGAGGCGAGGTGAGAGTTCTGATCGGGAAGGGTGCGTGATTGTGTGTGTATGTGTGTGTGTGTGTGTGTGTGTGTGTGTGTGGGAGGCGAGGGGTCCTCTACAGAAAAGGCTTTGGCCCAGATGCAGCAATGTTAACTTTGAGTGGCCTCCGTGGCTGGAGTCTGCCCCCCCCACCCCCCTTCACTCTTTCCTTCTCTTCCCAAGGCCCCCAGGTTGCCTTTGCATGACATCATCGCCGAAGCATGAGCCCCCCCACCCAGCCCTGTAAAAAAAAAAAAAAAAAAAAAAAAAGAACCCTGTGAATCTCCCCATCACTCCCATTGAGGCTGGCTGCTCTGCAACCCATACGTTTCTTTCTCTCCCTCTCCTTTCTTCCCCTCCTTCTCTTTCTCGTCCTCCTCTTCTCCGCCAATCCCCTCCCTCTTTCCTGAACCAGGAGAAGGCATTGTTTGGGGCGAGGGCCTGATCAAAAAAACGCAGCCCGCCCAAACCGCGGCCTTTCTGTAAATTCAATAAGCCCACCTTAAAGATTTGCCTAATTAATGGATGACATCTTTGGCTGGAGGAGAGGCGAGGTATTTTGCTCGGGCTCGCTCATTGTTGGCCTCCTAATTAACTTTCCCAGGTCAGCCCGGGTCTCAGCAACCTGAGAGTGAAGAGCTCCATTGTGCGAGGAGTTGTAAACTTACTTTTTTCGCTGCGGCACTTAAAAGGGAGAGCGACTATAGGGAACAGAAAATATCCTATTTAAGGCCTTTGTGAGTGAACTGCCTGCACATGGTCCCATAAAGGAAGTCTTTTTAAATAAGCGTTCATGGTCCTCCCCGCGGTCCTCCCGTCCCCTCCCTCTCTTCTCTCCTCTCTTCTCCTCTTCATTTATTTCAGAGCCGTGCAGAAAGGTTACCAGTGATAGTCCGGGGTCCGGGGAGTGAGGGGCAGGGGCCAGGCTTCTGTGTACCGTTTGCGTTTGAACCTTTTCAGGGGACCCGGGTACGGCGAGAGAAAAGGAAGAAGTCGAGGCCGCTGTCTGGCAACTGCGTGATTATCACTTTGGCTGCGAGAGAAAACACAACTTCAAAGTTGCTACTGTAAAGGAAGTGACACTTATTAGACCCCGCGCCTACGACCCAGGCCCCCGTGCGTTCCCATTCCAGGGCTCCAGAAATCGGACGCGGACGCCGGTTTGAAATAAACGCGCCGCTCGAATACTGTTGATCCACTTAGATGACAGACAACGGGCCAGCCATGCAAAAGGAGCATAACAACAACAACAACATGAACTGTTCTTTTGGAAAACAATGGAATCCCTCAGTAACACCTACCCACCCCTTAACCGCCCCCCCCCCTTCGCATCTCCCCAGCCCTCGCTGTTGGAGACCCCCCCCCACCCGGGTCTGATCCCAAAAAAATGAAGCTTCCTCACTTAATGAGTGGGGTGTGATCTTCCCACAGTTAGAAAGGCCAACGTCACACAGTCATAACTGTGCCATTCACCATTCATCCCACAAAGCAATTTAAGCTATTTACCCAAGAATCAGTCCCGTCAGGCAGATAGATACATATATGGAGACTAGTTAACAAGTCCTGAGTCTATTACCACATATATGGAGATTAGTTAGAACAGAAAAGTAGTCCTGAGACTATTACTACATACATGGAGACTAGTTAACAAGTCCTGAGACTATTACCACATATATGGAGACTAGTTAACGAGTCCTGGGTCTATTACCGCATATATGGAGACTAGTTAGAACAGAAAACTAGTCCTGAGACTGTTACCCACATATATGGAGACTAGTTAGAGCAAAAAACTAGTCCTGAGACTATTACTACATATATGGAGACTAGTTAATGAGTCCTGAGTCTATTATCACATATATGGAGACTAGTTTGAACAGAAAACTAGTCCTGAGACTGTTAAAACATATATGGAGACTAGTTAACGAGTCCTGAGACTATTACCACATATATGGAGACTAGTTAACTAGTCCTGAGTCTATTAACACATATATGGAGACTAGTTAGAGCAGAAAACTAGTCCTGAGACTTTTACCACATATATGGAGACTTGCTAATGTGTCCTGAGACTATTACCACATATATGGAGACTAGTTAGAACAGAAAACTAGTCCTGAGACTGTTACCACATATATAGAGACTAGTTAGAACAGAAAAGTAGTCCCTCCTGAGACTATTACCACATATATGGAGACTAGTTAAAGCAGAAAAGTAGTCCCTCCTGAGACTATTACCACATATATGGAGACTTGTTAGAGCAGAAAAGTAGTCCCTCCTGAGACTATTACCACATATATAGAGACTAGTTAAAGCAGAAAAGTAGTCCCTCCTGAGACTATTACCACATATATGGAGACTTGTTAGAGCAAAACTAGTCATAAAACTGTTACCATATATATAGAGACTAATTAACGAGTCCTGAGTCTATTACCACATATATAAAGACTAGTTAGAGCAGAAAACTAGTCCTGAGACTATTACCACATATATAGAGACTAGTTAGATCAGAAAAGTAGTACCTCCTGAGACTATTACCACATATATAGAGACTAGTTAGAGCAGAAAACTAGTCCTGAGACTGTTACCCACATATATACATAGTCTCCATATATATAATTAGATTATACTGTGCAAAAATAGATGCACAACAGTTAAAACAAGGATTAAGTGACTTGATGAGTATAAAGTAACTTGACTTGTATAGTAGCTAAAAATGGCTACTAAATTGTATATTCATGAACATGTGCATAATTGCATACAACTAAATTCCAAAAATATATATAAAGATATATACACGCATTTAAACAGACGTATTCACTAGCAAGTACAAGTGTGTATATATACATACATATATGCATATACAAACATATACACACATACTCTGCTACATTCATCTGCCAATAATAATATACAAGAGAGTGTAATGTCAGCAGTAGAAGATCAACTTATATGATCTGCAGAAGTGAGTTGGGCTAATATAGCCAGTGAACCATGTGTTATGTGTAACAGAAAGTCAACAGGCAGCAAAACCAACAGCACCGCATCAAAACCAAAAACTCAACGGCACACTGTTACGTCCAGTCTGTTAAGTTCATTATATAACCCTCATTTCCATAACTGGTACATGTGAACGCTGATAATTGGGATGAAAATCCAGAGGGGGTGGGTGGCCCAGTGGCACAATGGTGAGCAAGTGAGAGCAAATCGAAGCTGAAACAAATTGATGCACTGAATAGTCTGCAAAACATACTTGCCTACATAATATCCCAGTGCCAGGTATTCAAATGAGTGATTAATCAATGTTGACTGTGATCCAGGCTGGGGATTTTGGAGGGGGGTCGGGGGGTTATGTTGCTGAGAGCTGTGACTCCGAACCTTTGACCCTCGTGGGCAGGTCAAAGAGGGGCCGGTGAAAGCAGTAGCACTGCAATTACACAAGAAGTGCGGCTTTAGAATTCGACTCATTACCACTAGGATTCCTGAGTTACATCATCCTTCAGTTTGAGAGTTGAATCTGAGGTTTAATCTTTATTTACACATCAAGTTTAATGTGTTTCTACATACACTACTGTGCAAAAGTAGAACATTCGCTGATAGTCTAAAATCCTTTATCTCAGTAATAAGTGTATGTTCACCAGTAAGAACAGCAGATCTGATTAGAACAGATAAATAATCATACATACAATACAAAGTAACATGAATATGTTATTGTGAGAGAAGTAGATCAGATCTTGATCCAGTTTGAAGAACAAAGTTAGGTTCCAGATTTCTCCTGGACGCCCCAGACATTGTATGAATGTGTTCAGTTCCTTCAGCAGCAATCTTGATTTAGCTTAATGAAGTACTGAGCAGTCAAAGCAGGTATTAGATGAGAACTGATAATAATACTGGGTTGTTTAGGAGAAGCTTGGAAAGGGTTAAATAAACACACTGACGTATGGAAAAGCACTACTTACTCTATTAATACTGTTTAATATTTAAATAAAAGTGTTTACCCAGTAAATAAAAGCTTCCTGTCTGTAAAAATAGCTTTTTATATATAATAACGTCTCCAAGAGACTAAAACTAACCCTAACCCTAACCCTCCACAACAAGATTTTCTGATCATATAAAAAAAAAAAAAATATTCCAATAATATTATTCCAATATTACATTTATTACATTGTGCCATGTTGCTCATAGTTTAGGGTTAAGCAGTAATAAATATATGCTCTGATTGACCACCCAGTCAGATTAAACTGATTACAATGCTGAAGGTGCAGTTGTTGGAAAGGTGCAACTTCGCTCTAGTGTCAAATACCCCTGTGGTAAAACATGGAGGCTCCATCTAACAGTTTTATTAAGTCACCAGAGCCAAAATCCAATCAGAGCCAATCAGAGGTCACTGACCAAGCTTGTTCAGTCTGTATCGAAAATGTATTTTCTTCTCTTATTTAATGCAAGACATAGCTAACATATAAGCTAACAGTAGTAGCCTGTGAGCAGCCGTTCCAGTTACCATATCGGAGACACGAGGCAGCTACCAAACATGGTCGTCAAACATAGACTTTAGGAACTTAATCCAGTGTTCAGGGGCCAGCAGTGAGTTTCACTGTACATATCAACACACATTTGAAATGTTCTGTTAATATTTACTGCTGCTTGTTATTAGTTCAACTTACAAAGTCTAACCTGTAAATATAGTTTTGTATTAAACTGACTTAAAATGTTTAACCTTATTCCTTATTAAACACACAGTACTGTGCAAAAGTCAGAGACCACTCTTAATGTGGACTTCAGTGAAGTAATGTGTAAACTGTATTTAAGAATTATTGTAAGATAAACAGTATTCTAACTAGACCAATCAAAACCAGTCATCATCACTACTGAACCCTTCAAAAATTTTAATTTTTTGTGTTCTTTTGATGTAAGAAAACATCAGCTTTTTATAGAGTTTATTTTTAAGTTTTAACTGAATTTTTTATTACAGGGTTGATTTTACAAAATATTTTAAGTACAAACTATTTAGTTTTCATTATATTCAACTCAAATGATTACTTCCAGTCTATTTGATATTAGAGTTGATTTTACTTAAACCATTACATTTTCTCTAGTTTGCATTACTTAAATACTCTTAACTCTTTAAGTACAATCAACGTATCCGGCTTTACAGTGTACTGCTGGGTTTGTACTCTGCTGGGGTTTTTTCTGATAGTAGTACTTTTACTTCTACTCGAGTGTATTAGTGAGTGAAGCAACCTACTTTTTACTCCCTTACATTGTTGTACAACACTTGTACTGTTTTGTGATTGGTCATATCCCTGACTTTGAATATTTGTTTAAGACAATAATAATAATAATAATAATAATAATAATAATAATAATAATAATAATAATAATATAAAAAAGCTTATTTAATTTACTAGAAAGCTGTGCAGCAGGTCTATGAGCTACTCAGTACTCGTTTGAAAATGTTGTGATGATGTTGTGATGTTGTGATAAAATGCTCCAAAATAGCTTGGAAAACATTTCAGTTTCCATTGACTTCCATAAAAAGTGAAATATGTGGTGGCCCTCGCCTGTAAAGTTGTTTGGACAGAGAAGCACAAAGCATTTGGTTTTCAGCTTCAAACAGATTTCGGAAAACATGTACAATGTAAACCCGGATAAGTTGATTGTACTTAAAGAGTTTGAGTGATCGCCTTAAAATATTTAAGTAATAAAACTAGAGAAAATTAATGGTTTGAGTAAAATCAACTTAAATGTCAAATAGACTGGAAGTAATCATTTTAGTTGAATACAATAAAATCTAAATTGTTTGTACTTAAAATATTCTGTAAAATCAACCCTGTAATCAAAATTTAGTTGTAAAAAAATTTAAAATAGTCTCCATAAAAAGCTGATGTTTTCCTACATCAAAAGAACACAAACAGCAGTTAAATTTAGTTTAGATTTTATTTAAAATTACATCACTGGGATCATCTAGGATGATACTGAGCCTTGAAGGGTTCAGTAGTGATGATGGCTGGTTTTGATTGGTCTAGTTGGAATACTGTTTATCTTACAATAATTCTTAAATACAGTTTACACACTGAAATGATAAAAACACAGTAAATCACATTTTCTAACTTTAGATCAGCATCAACTGCAGAACAACAGTTTTACACCACTTGAACACGGAAAACTACTTACCAAGTTCCAGAATGAGAAAAAGAGAGGGAAGATGGCGGCTTGGTTGATTGTAGTCCTCTGTAGTTCTTCAAGAAAAGAAAACAATGGAGAAAATGTCCACTGTAGAGAAATCCCAGCTCTACAGAGTTTCTGTCCGAGGAAAAGAAGTTAAACACAGAAAACACCAAATCTCACAGTGAAAATAGAAAAAGACTTCAAACCTTTACAAGCTCCACTAAACAACTCAAACTAGTCTTGATTGAACTGACCAATGAGAATCTGGCAAGGTGCTACAGGGGCGTGGTCCAAGATAAAACCTGATGTTTTAAGTTCAACTTAAAAATATTAGTGTACTCAGTTATTCTTTTAAAATAGTAGAACATACAAAAATATTTTAAGTAATGCAATAAAACTCCTATTGGTCCATTACTTGCTCACTCTTTGTAATATAAAAGAATGCTGTGGTCCTTTAATTGAAGCCAAAAAAAATAAAAACAAACATACTTTTGGGACAGTGACAATATATTTAGTATGAAATAACACCGACTCAGTAAAGAAACTAAATATAAACATTCCAGTATTTAGTGTGTCCACTACTTGTCTCTTTCTATTAGAGCTTCCATTCTTCCAGGAGACTCTCAGTTAAACCCAAACTTTCATTCAGTGAAGTTGAGGTTCTGGTCAGTCCACTGTTCTGAGAGCAGCTTCTTTGTTTGATGTGTCTGTATCTCCTTATCTCAGTGAGAAGCTTCTTGAACAGCTACACATCCTTTCAGACCCATAGCATTGTGGTGTCTTCTCACAGTGGAAGGATGGACACAAACACCTGTGGATGTTCTCAGATCTGAAGCAAGATTGGAGCTTGTTGGTTATATGAAACCTGCTCTCTGGTTCTCACCAACCTCAGAGTTTCCAGGTCTTCCAGGTCTTCCAGGTGGTTGCCGGGAGTTCAATGTTCAGTGCTTTATATTTTGTTAGGTTTTTCGTTTACTTTCTTATGAAAGCAGAAAGAAGATTTCGTCTGCGGCCTTGGTTGTAATTCACGGCACACACTCGCAGCTAAAGCGGCGGATAATCATGAGATCGGTGATGGAGAGCCGGCGGCGGCGAGCCTCAAGCCCTGCATCATATCGCCATTATATCGGGATTATCATAATCATAATGTGATTGGATAACTCTTGGCAGGCGCATCATTTCTCCGGACCCTTCCATTCATGACCTGTCACCTGAGGAGATCAATAAGCCGCGGGCGAAGGCGCAGAACCGAGTTGAACGTGGGCATAAGAGAAAGCAAGTCTGGTCACTTGGAGCCCCCCCAGCCCGTTTGTCTAAACGGTGTGAACGGCCAAGGCTTCTCCAGCCAGCTGTCATAATTTGTTAACGAGGCCTTTCAAAGGAGAGAATGATAATGAGAGGGCAGGAGCGAAGAGGAGGAAGGCAGGAGAGATGTCGGGGGGTTGGACGTGGCCGACTGGAACGCGGGAGAGGGAGCGCGGTCCCCGGGGAGTCCCGGGGGGCGACATCAGACCGATTTCAGCGCAGCAACATGATGGCATCTCTGATATTTTAATATTAATGAGTGGGCTCTTCAGCTCAGCTCTCTCAACAGGTGCCACGGCAGCACACACACCACATAATGCCGAGCCACCGGCCCTCCTCTAAAAGCCTCTCCAGTGTCCTCTATACACATGACCAGGCAAGTTAGAACCAGGAGGAGCTCTGTGACTTAGAGAGAGAGGGAGAAAGAGAGAGAGAGAGAGAGAGAAAGAGAGCGAGAGAGAGAGTTAAGTCACCCATTTAAAACACTAAGACGAAGGCGAGAGAAAGAAAAGGGGAGCCCTCTTTTTTTTTTCTGAGTCACCTCTCCCCGAAAGCCGAAACACGAGGGCCCGATATTTCTCCTCTTCTCCCAAACCCCCTTGAGAAAGAAATTGACTTTTGTTTGGAGTTTGTGAAAAGTGGGAATCAGGAGCAGGACAATGGGGCTCCCCGTGGTGAGGACCCGAGTGAAGCCATCTCAAATCAGTCAGCCAAGGGACCAATTAATCCGGCCATTGTCAGGCCCAAGCCACTGCCAGCACATCAACACATTCACGGCCCATTGTCCCGACCCTCCTGCAGCAGGATTTAGTCCGTCCAACAGCCAGTTTTGTCCGGGCCAGCTCAGGCGGAAGTTTCTCACTGACAATTTGCCCCAAATAGATTTGTCAGAAAGCGTCCATCGACCTGCCAGTTAGACTGGGACGAGGTGGGTTTGCAGGGGCTTGTTTGGGACGGGTTGTGGCCGTGCCGTGGGGAGACGGTCGGCGGTGCAGGTGTGCGTGTCCATACACGTGCGTGCGGCGGACACTCTTGGCTCTGATAATCCAAATCTAGGCCTCGTCGGAGACTAGAGCGAATGACAATAATGAGTGACAGTAGGACGGGGACGCTTACTCACTGCTTACTGACGTCCGCAGTACTGTTTGTGACTATTCATCTCATTCTTTGGGAAAACACTTGCTATTAAAAGTGTTATAAAGTGTTTATAAGGTGTTATATGGCATACATAACCACTTTAGTTGCACATAAAAGCACACAACTTTTATTAATTTATTTTTTATTCTTTAACTATAAAAATACTTTTATTTACTTCAACTTATATTACTATACTTTGTATATTTTGTATATATTTTTTATTATTTCTTTTATTTGTTATCTTTATCTATTGGTAAATGGAGGAACAGCAAAGTAAGAATTTCATTGTACAGTGTACACATGACAATAAAACTCTTGAATCATGAATCTTTATAGTGACAGGGGTAGTGTTGCACAATTACATGCATAACAGTTTATAAAACATTATAGAGTATCCAGCATCAAACGAGCCACAGAATATAAATATCTCAGCATCTGGCTGGATGACCGACTCTCTTTTAAATCTTATAAATCATGTCTACCCACATATACCAGGAAAAGAATAGTGGAAGCAACCACACGGTCAGTCCTGGACTATGGTGAAGTTATCTACAGGAAAGCGTCCGCCAGCACTCTGAAACCTCTAGACTCCATCTATCAATCTGCTATAAGATTTATTACTGGGCCCCATACAGCACTCACCACTGTAGACTCTATCAAACAGTGGGTTGGCGCTCACTGGCAGTACGAGGGATATGCACTGGCTTAGTTTTATTCATAAAGCACTCTCTGGCCATTGGCCTGATTATATATCTGCTCTGATCACAACAAATAACAGCTCATATCAGACTCGTTCCAGTGGTTGGATCACCTGTCAGATACCAAGAGTTTTTAGTGAACTGTGAAAATCTGCTTTGAGCTACAGTGCCCCAGCGAGCTGGAACCTGTGACTGTTTCAACTGAGCTTTTTGTTCTCTTATCATATTTTTAGATATCTTTTTTTATTTATACTTTTGAATTCTGTTTCTTGCTTTTTATTATTTTATTTATTTATTTCATTATTT
>CM038707.1:4082221-4084721 GCA_021613375.1 Megaleporinus macrocephalus | reverse complement strand
CTTCTCATGCATATTCCCGAAGGCTTTAATCTGACGGCGCACATCACAAAGTCAGCGAGGCTTCGGAGCCGCCCGCATTTCTCAGCTCCGCGTCTCCGGTTTGCTCCCGTCGTCGATCTTGTTGTTGTTGTTGTTGCAGCTGCAGCTTTTCTGATGTTCTTCCTCGCGCTGAGGTGCTCGGGTCACTTTCACCGCGCGCAGTGACTTTGGCTGCCCCGGGGCAGGGGGGGTTTGTTGGTGGTGGTGGTCGTACCGTGCGTGGTCCGGATTGCGAGGACTGACCGGTTCCTCATCAGCCGACATCAGGCCCGGCGCAGCGCGAATCCGGACTCCGGTCACAGTGTCCACTGCTGGACCCCACGCTGGCTGTCCAAGCGGACAAACCCGCTCGCGCTGACCAGCCCGTCTCACTCAGAGCCAAAGTTCACACTGAACCTACGTCCCTCCGGGCTCGAGAGAGGTTGACCATCTGCGCGCGACCTGAAGACCAAGATGAGCAAAGCGGCCGGATCAACAAGTGGCTGTTTGGATATTTTAAACGTCAAATCCAGTGAGTAACGCGCCGCACGCGCTTCACTAACTCACACGAGCGCGTTTAATTAAACAGCGAATATACTTTATTTTATAGAGTTTATATAAGAGAAGTTAAAACTTATAACCTGCTTAATTCAATGTATTAAATTAAATTATTATTCAATAAAATTATATAATAATAACATATACAATGTAATAATGTTCACAAATTTTAATAATTATTTCATACATATATATATATATATATATATATATATATATATATATATATATATATATATATATATATATATATATATATATAAAATATGAGTATTATGATTGTGTGTGTGCATTTAAAATGAGCTAATTATAAACTCTCTGTATACAGATTAAAAACTCTCCATACACAGATTATAAACTCTCAATATACAGATTATAAACTCTCTATATATACAGATTATAAACTCTCTATATATACAGATTATAAACTCTCTATATACAGATTATAAACTCTATATATACAAATTATAAACTCTCTATATACAGATTATAAACTTTCTATATACAGATTATAAACTCTCAATTTACAGATCATAAACTCTCTATATACAGATTATAAACTCTATATATAGAGAGTATAAACTCTCAATATACAGATTATAAACTTTCTATATACAGATTATAAACTTTCTATATACAGATTATAAACTCTCAATTTACAGATCATAAACTCTCTATATACAGATTATAAACTCTATATATAGAGAGTATAAACTCTCAATATACAGATTATAAACTTTCTATATACAGATTATAAACTTTCTATATACAGATTATAAACTCTCAATTTACAGATTATAAACTCTCTTTATATACAGATTATAAACTCTCTCTATATACAGATTATAAACTCTCTATATACAGATTATAAACTCTCTATATATACAGATTATAAACTCTCTATATACAGATTATAAACTCTCTATATATACAGATTATAAACTCTCTATATACAGATTATAAACTCTCTATATATGCTTATACGCGTAGTGAACGGCCTTGTTTGTTATTTAGGAGAGTTTGTATTTATATATAGTGTTTAGATTGGGGTGCTCGTGGCAGCAGCCTCACCTGGTGTGACATAATTGCTGTTTAGAGCATCATCAGTTTATTAGGGAGAGTTTCTGAAACTCGTTAATTGCAATATAACGACGCTTAAACACACGCACGTGCTTTACAGGTAATCTCGCGCGCATTATTTGCACTATTAGTGTGATCATTAACTGGGACCGCCGCGACTCTGATTGGACTCTCCTTAAAATAATACAATTATAGTATCAGAAATGATGTACTATAATAAAAGCTAGTGCAGGTGATATTTCTAGGAAAAATAATCAATTAACTACAGCAGCTTTCCAGGAAATAAATGAAAACATATTAAAAGAAATCATTCTTTCAACACCGTTCCTGAACAGGGCGCGTGAAACTGGACACGAAATAAAGTCCTGTAGTCTTAACCCGCTGCTGCGGCCTGAGCTCGAGCCCGCCCGAAAATTCATTTAGTCCGATCGCAACCCATCCGCGTCCTTATTAGTAATCGTCATGACTTTACCGTCCTGCTCAAATGGTTTAAGGTGAGACTTTGGGTGGTCCTGGGGGTCCCCGTGCAGCAGGCAGGGTGCAGGCCTGACGCTGATTACAGTAATGAAATATGCCATATGTCCCCTAAGCAATTAGAGCGCGCGGGGTTGCGGGACTGGACACCCACGGAGGAGACGGACAGACAGCGGGGCTGTACTCCACGCTCAGCGGCCTCAGCGCGTCTCTGCCCCGGGTCACCTCACACTTGGGCTTGGGGGGCCGACAACTGAGCGCGCGCGGCGGACTGAAGCGAGGGGAGGAAACTTTATAAAGGTTTATAATTTATATAGCATCTATTTTATAATGGATTCGATTATTTATTTATTTAATTAATTAATTTATT
>CM038707.1:4069721-4077221 GCA_021613375.1 Megaleporinus macrocephalus | reverse complement strand
TATTTATTTATTTATTTATTCATTTATTTATTTATTTATTTAACACACACAGTTGAAAGTGAGTTTTACAAAAAAATATATTTTTTATTTAGTTCTAATTTTGATTATAACCACATTAATTATAGAAACTGTCATATAATAAACTTTAATTAGTTCAAAAGTTGCAGTAAAATTACGTACCAGTTTCAAACATATTGCGACTTTCTTTTTAATCACCTCAACTGAGCTGTACTCCAGTTTAAAGTTAGGTTAACTTTAATCAGCCCAGTTGTTTTAACCTCTCATTTAATTACAGTTTGCTGCAAATATTAATCCATATACAATGCAGTAACTTGATCACGTCATATAGTAACATAGAAATGGCTCCATATGATCTCATCAATTTAAGAATGTACAAGAGTGAATCATTTCTGAGAACTCCAATGACTCTGGAACAGCTTGAGTCTGATTCACTGTAAAGCCTAATACATTTTTTTATAGATAATTTGAGTTTTGTATTAAGTTAATTGAAATTATACACAAAGTTAATTGAACACCCTCAAAGTTTCAAGTCAAACAAATGAACTCTTATATTTAATAAACTACATCAGTATTTTTTCACAACAGCGACACAAATATAATATTAAAACCTTCATACAGAGTCTTCAGAACCACATACTCCAACACCAGCGCTGGCAGCAGTTTAAATCCTGGTACAACCAAACTGACCAATCAGCAGAAGAAACTAAACTTGTTCATGGTTTGGACACTTAAAACATTAAAGATGCATCCCAAGTTTAATTAAAACAACATCCTAAAAAAAATTAGAGCTAATAAAGAAAAATAAACAAAAGCTTCTAACAAAGCTAGGGATTCTGGGTAATTACACCTCTTAAACTATAGAAAAAAGAAATGTACATACTTATTTTCTTGCAATTAGTGGCTTAATCACTAAATCCAGGCAAGTTGTTTATACTGTCCGGTTGAAAATTCACATGCACTTATTTTAGTGAGTAGAGTTTAAATTTAAAGTGACAAACCATAATAGAACAGAGTGAAGAATTTTGAACTTGATATACGTTTCTGGCCATAAAACACAAATTCTTATTCTGTTAACTTATTAACTGAAATTCAATGAACTCAAAATTAACTCAGTTTTAAGGCAGCGCAGACACTAACTTTCTTTTTTTCACTATATTCTATTATGGCTCGTCTTTTTGAGTTTGAGCTGAAGTCAGTAAAATTGGTGCACTTGAATTTTCAACCAGACAGTATAAACAACTAGCCTGGATTAAGTGATTAAGAAAATAATTACAAGAAAAAAATGTATAAGTAAATATCATCAGGGCTTTCAATGCAATATGATTAACTGTGAAACAGCACTGCTACCTTAGATTGATTGTTTAATACAGTAATATATCAGTTGTTCCACATTATTTTATCAATTTAATAACACAGTAATGACGAATCAAGTCATTTCTATTGTTCCATTCATCATAAAAGATACATAAAAATTTAAAAAGCTAAAAGATACATGTTTTTCTTTAAACAGCAATGTTATCCAGTAATAATGTTTATAAATGTCTAATAATGATCAATAAATTAATGTTATCTAGTAATAAAGAATGTAAAAGACAATAGTTATTCATTTGTGAGAACTCAAATGATTGGCTACTGTGTGAACTCAGAATGGTATAGTAACTTATTGCACAGCTTTGAGTTGTTTCAGCTTAAGAAGTTGAATCATCTCAAAAGTCATTCTATTGCACTGCTGGGGTTCAAACTCATGACCTCCTGATGTCCTAGTCCACTGCATCACTCACTGACTCACTCTGTATCTGTATGTTTAGCAAAAAACAAAGACAAAGACAGTGTCACGTGTGGCGCAACTCTTTGATAGTCCATCCTAACATCAAGAGGTTGTGAGTTTGAACCCCAGCAGGAACTCATACACACAACCTTCTGATGGCTTAGTCCACTGCATCACTCAGGAACTCGAGAAGATGCTCAGATTTTGTGATTGCATATGTTTAGAGTAGAATGGTCCATTTTATTAAATAGTAATTTTAGCAGGTAGTCCATTCTAATATTAGGAGGTTGTGAGTTTAAACCCCAGCAGTGACGCCTACTCACAACCTTCTGATGGTTTAGTCCACTGCGTCACTCCCGAAGATGCTCAGATTTTATGTCCGTATATATTCAGTAGAATAGTTCATTTTATAAAATTGTCATTTTAGTAGCTCATCCATTCTAACATCAGGAGGTTGTGAGGTTGAACCTCAGCAGTTAATTCCACTCACAACCTTCTGATGGTTTAGTCCACTGCATCACTCAGGAACTCCTAAAGATCCTCAGATTTTGTGTATGTATATGTTTCGTAGAAAATATTTAAAACACAGTGTGGTCACATGTGGTGCAACTGTCTGATGGCCCATCCTAACATCAGGAGGTTGTGAGGTCAAACCCTAGCAGTGAATCCCACTCACAACCTTCTGATGGCTTAGTCCACTGCATCACTCAAGAACTCCTGAAGATCTTCAGATTTTGTGCCTGCATATGTTTTGAGTAGAATAGAAAGTTCTATTAAATAGTAATTTTAGTAGGTAGTAGTCCACTTTAACACCAGGAGGTTTTGAGTTTGAACCCCAGCAGTGCCACAGCTGTCCACATCTGGAAGCCCAAGTGGAGATGCGATATCCTCAAGCTGAGTTAACTCAAGAAAAGCAGTGCTATTATTTTATATATATATATATATATATATATATATATATATATATATATATATATATATATATATATATATATATATATATATATATATATATATATGTGTGTGTGTGTGTGTGTGTGTGTAAACTATTAAAACTAATGACAAAGTACAAAACAAGTTGGTGCCTCCAAATGTAATATATTAACATAGGAATGTGATGTTATGCAACATTATGCTAAAATAACTTTTGAAAAAAATAGAAAACAATCCTTAATTAACAGAACAAAAATGCTGAGATGCCTTCAGTCTGTAGAACTTATACACCCAACCCAACAACATACTTACAACCTACTTACAACCTAAACACCACCTGAGTTTCTTATTGTGGCCTCTGTTATCTGATGACCCCTCAAACCTGACCCCTCCTCTCTCTCACTCCCGTCAGTATCCGCACGAGGTGAGCGGCGCTCCTCTGTATCTGTACGAAGTGGCCACGGAGTCGGTGTGTGAATCCGCAGCACGTCTGCTCTTCATGAGCATCAAATGGGCCAAGAGTGTCCCCGCCTTCTCCACCCTCCCCTTACCTGACCAGGTAAACCACCCAGAGTATAAGCTCTGCCTTTAATTCACTCGAATAGTGTTAGATTTACTTTTACACTCTTTAATATTAATATTATTAGTTTCACTCATACAGTTTTTAATTCACTTGAATAGTGTTTGATCGTTCTTATTGTTTTTAATTCACTCTAATAGTGTTGCACTCACTCTTATAGTGGTTATTTCACACTGATAGTGCTGGGCTCACTCTTACAGTCTTCAATTCACACTAATAGTGTTTGATCACACTTATGGTCTTCAACTCAATCTTATAATGTTTAGATCACTCTTACAGTGTTTAATTTACTCTAATAGTGTTGCACTCACTCTTATAGTGGTTATTTCACACTGATAGTTCTGGGCTCACTCTTACAGTCTTTAATTCCCACTAATAGTGTTTGATCACACTTATGGTCTTCAACTCAATCTTATAATGTTTAGATCACTCTTACAGTGTTTAATTCACTCTAATAGTGTTGGACTCACTCTTATAGTTTTCAATACACTCTAATAGTGTTAAGATCATTCTTATGGTATTTTAATCACTCTAATAGTGTTGCACTCACTCTTAGAGTGGTTATTTCACACTGATTTTTAATTCACACTAATAGTGTTTGATCACACTTATAATCTCTAACTCACTCTAATAGTGTTTAGATCACTCTTATGGTGTTTATTTCACACTAATAGTGCTGGGCTCACTCTTACAATTTTTAATTCCCACTAATAGTGTTTGATCACACTTATGGTCTTCAACTCAATCTTATAATGTTTAGATCACTCTTATAGATTTTAATTCACCCTAATAATGTTTGGATCACACTTATGGTATTTAAATCACTTTAATAGTGTTGCACTCACTCTTTTAGTGTTTATTTCACTCCAATAGTGTTGGGCTCACTCTTACAATTTTTAATTCATACTAATAGTGTTTGATCATACTTATGGTCTCTAACTCACTCTAATAGTGTTTAGATCACTCGTATAGTGTTGAATTTACTCTAATAGTGCTGCACTCACTTATATAGTGTTTATTTCACTCTAATAGTGTTGCACTCACTCTTATAGGGTTTATTTCCCTCTAATAGTGTTGCACTCACTCTTATAGTGTTTATTTCACACTGATAGTGCTGGGCTCACTCTTACAGTCTTCAAAGCGCTCTTATAGTGTTTGACCACATTTATGGTGTTTAATTCACTCTCACTGTGTTGAATTCACTCTTTTATTGTTGTAAATATCTCTGTTTATAAGATTTGACCGGTCAGACTGTACTTAACTGACCAGGAAAGGCCACACTCGAGGTTTATTTTCACACAGAACGTCTCAAATTCAACACAGCGAGTCATTTGACCACACAGCTGTCACGGGGTGACGAGGGTGCTTTTTTTATCAGAGTTTGTTTTTAATAGAAGTGGCTGACCGGATGTTGAGTAAAGTGACCCCAGTGAAAGGATTTGAGGAGAATCCATCTCACTGCTAATGAGCTCTGTAATCCGTGTTTTGCAGCTGATCCTATTAGAGGAGGCCTGGAGGGAACTGTTTGTACTGGGCATCGCGCAGTGGGCCATTCCTGTGGACTCCAACACTCTGCTGGCTGTTTCAGGTATGGAAAGTGACCTGCTGCTCAACCTCAGCTCAGCCAGGACAGATTATATAGCATCCAAAGTCGAGAGCACCGCTCGTCTCGTCTCAGCCAGGTTTCTTTATGTGTGTTGAGTGGTTGTGGTTGTGGTGTGGTTCCTCACTGTGCTCCTCACTGTGTTCCTCACTGTGCTCCTCACTGTGCTCCTCACTGCTCGTGTAGGGATGACAGCAGAAAACACAGAGTCTCAGAGGCTCAACAAGCTGATGGCGGAGATCCAGGCGCTCCAGGAGGTGGTGACGCGCTTCCGGCAGCTGCGGCTGGACGCCACGGAGTTCGCCTGTCTCAAGTGTATAGTCACTTTTAAAGCAGGTGAGGCTTCAACACCACTAAGCTCCTTCTATTGGCAGCCGTCTATGTGCCGTTTCATTTGTTGAGTGCTAATGAATGAATGATGGCTGGGTGAAGGAATGAATTAATTAATGAATGAATGAAGGATGGCTGGGTGAAGGAATGAATTAATGAATGAATGAATGAATGATGGCTGGGTGAAGGAATTAATAAAGAGATGAATGAATGAATGATGGCTGGGTAAAGGAATGAATGAAGAAATTAATGAATGAGTGGTGGCTAGGTGAAGGAATTAATAAAGAAATGAATGAATGAATGACGGATGGGTAAAGGAATGAATGAAGAAATTAATGAATGAGTGGTGGCTAGGTGAAGGAATTAATAAAGAAATGAATGAATGAATGACGGATGGGTAAAGGAATGAATGAAGAAATGAATGAATGAACAATAGATGGATAAAGTAACGAATGAATAAAGAAATGAATGACTGAATGATGGCTGGGTGAAGGAATGAATGAAGAAAGGAATGAATGAACAATAGATGGATAAAGTAACGAACGAATGAATAAAGAAATGAATGACTGAATGATGGCTGGGTGAGGAAATGAATGAATGAAGAAACGAATGAATGAACGATAGATGGATAAAGTAACAAATGACTGAATAAAGAAATGAATGACTGAATGATGGCTGGGTGAGTGAATGAATGAATGAAGAAATTAATGAATGAATGATGGCTAGGTGAAGGAATGAATGAAGAAATAAATGAATGAACAATAGATGAATAAAGTAACAAATAAAGGAATAAAGGAATGAATGACTGAATAATGGCTGGGTGTATGAATTAATAAAGAAATTAATAAATAAATGAATGATGGCTTGGTTAAGGAATGAATTAAGAAATTAATGAATGAACGATAGATGGATAAAGTAACAAATGAATAAATGAAGAAATTAATGAATGAATGATGGCTGGGTAAAGAAAAGAATGAGGAAATGAATGAATAAACGATAGATGGATAAAGTAACGAATGAATGAATAAAGAAATGAATGAATGAATGATGGCTGGTGGAAGGAATGAATATAGAAATGAATTAATGAATGATGGCTGCGTGAAGGAATGAATGAAGAAATGAATGAATGACTGATGGCTGGGTGAAGGAATGAATGAAGAAATGAATGAATGACTGATGGCTGGGTGAAGGAATGAAAATAGAAATGAATGAATGAATGATGGCTGGGTGAAGGAATTAATAAAGAAATGAATGAATGAATGATGGCTGGGTGAAGGAATGAATGAATGAAGAAATGATTAATTAAGAAATTAATGAATGAATGAATGATGGCTGGGTGAAGGAATGAATGAATGAAGAAATTATTAATAAAGAAATGAATGAATGAATGATGGCTGGGTGAAGGAATGAATGAATGAAGAAATGATTAATGAAGAAATTAATGAATGATGGCTGGGTGAAGGAATGAAAATAGAAATGAATGAATGAATGATGGCTGGGTGAAGGAATGAATGAATGAAGAAATGATTGAATGAAGAAATTAATGAATGAATGAATGATGGCTTGGTTAAGGAATGAATGAAGAAATTAATGAATGAACGATAGATGGATAAAGTAACAAATGAATAAATGAAGAAATGAATGAATGAATGATGGCTGGGTAAAGAAAAGAAAGAGGAAATGAAAGAATAAACGATAGATGGATAAAGTAACGAATGAATGAATAAAGAAATGAATGAATGAATGATGGCTGGTTGAAGGAATGAATATAGAAATGAATTAATGAATGATGGCTGCGTGAAGGAACGAATGAAGGAATGAATGAATGAATGATGGCTGGGTAAAGAAAAGAAAGAGGAAATGAAAGAATAAACGATAGATGGATAAAGTAACGAATGAATGAATAAAGAAATTAATGAATGAATGATGGCTGGTTGAAGGAATGAATATAGAAATGAATTAATGAATGATGGCTGCGTGAAGGAATGAATGAAGAAATGAATGAATGACTGATGGCTGGGTAAAGGAATGAATGAAGAAATGAATGAATGACTGATGGCTGGGTGAAGGAATGAAAATAGAAATGAATGAATGAATGATGGCTGGGTGAAGGAATTAATAAAGAAATGAATGAATGAATGATGGCTGGGTGAAGGAATGAATGAATGAAGAAATGACTGAATGAAGAAATTAATGAATGAATGAATGATGGCTGGGTGAAGGAATGAAGGAATCAAGCCTCCTGTTGCGTTTCCTCTGCAGTCC
>CM038707.1:4019721-4064721 GCA_021613375.1 Megaleporinus macrocephalus | reverse complement strand
CCAGAGGAACTCTACAGGGCCACTGCAGTCGGCTTTCCAATGAATCTCCAAGCACTTGTGAGGATGGTAGGCGCTTATGCACGCTTCATAATTAACCAAGCTGCTGCTGCTGCCACTGGAAATCTATCAAACTACCTCCACCATGTTTCACTGAGATGATGCTATGGTTTAAATATATATATATATATATACTACGACTCAAAAGTTTGGGATCACAGTGAAATATTCTTGTTTTAATGGAGTATCTTGTTCCTTAACACAACAATGGACTGACGGGTCTCTAAAGAAAGTTGTTTCTTTCTGGTCATTGTGAGTCGGTCAGCAAGCCATCAACTGCTGATCTTCAGATACTAAACTAACCTAGAATGTTGTTCCCTTTTATACTCACTTATTAGTAGAATGTTTTTCAGCTGTGCATCACAATTGAGCAAGAGTGTCCTAACAACCAATTAGTCCAATAACAACCTTAACTTGGATTGGTGGTCGTACCAGGAGATTTAGACAGAGGACTGAGAATTACTGATAATAGAACTATATGTAAAATAAGCCTCTATACAAAAATAGACTTTAATACAAACATTTTTTCTCCAAAAGTTTTTGTGTATATATATATATATATATATATATATATATATATATATATATATATATATATATATATATATATATATATACACATACATTTATATTTAAGAGCACATTAGCTAGAAACCACTGGTATATATACACAGAATACTCTACAAAACCTTTTAGTCACTTGGGGACATTATTATATTTTATATATGATATTTATTCCAGACAGGAAGCTTTTATTTACTCAGTAAACACTTTATTATTAAATATTAAACAGTATTAATAGAGTAAGTAGTGCTTTCCCATACATCAGTGTGTTTATTTAACCCTTTCCAAGCTTCTCCTAAACAACCCAGTATTATTATCAGTTCTCATCTAATACCTGCTTTGGCTGCTCAGTACTTCATTAAGCTAAATCAAGATTTGCTGCTGAAGGAACTGAACACATTCATACAATGTCTGGGGCGTCCAGGAGAAATCTGGAACTACACTCTGCAACTATAATAACGAAGCAGTCGTTCATGGAAGTCTGTGTGTGACCAGTTTTATTGGAAAATCCTCAGAAACAAACAAATAATGGCACAGCTGTATACAAATCTGACAACATGCGCCGACCACAGCCTTCTGCGTTTGTGTGCTTCAATCAACAGGAGGGAAGGAAGGAAGGAAGGAAGGAAGGAAGGAAGGAAGAAGAGGGGGAAACAAAAAAAAAAAGGACACAATCTTACTGAGGCTTGGCTAGTGCTGGCTGTTACATACACACATCGCATATTCAAACGCTTCACATGAAAAAGGCGCCACTGAAGTGAGTTCTGCCCCGTGAGAGGAGGACGAGCCGCAGGCTGTGTTCGTAAGAGCAGTGCAAGTACGTGTGTTTGTGTCAGGAAAGAAAACAAAAACATCGTCAACACCTGCGTTACAGTAACTCCTACAGAGTCAAATCTACTCTCAGAGTTGAATCAGTTAAAGGAAGTCAGTAGGATTTAATCCAACACCGGTAAATAATGTTTGCATAAATGTGTATATATATACATATACATATACATATATATATATATATATATATATATATATATATATATATATATATATATATATACATACATAGATTTTTATATTTGGTTCATATTCATCTGATGTTTCTTCTGAAGATACGTATCCTGAGCTACATAAAACAAAAAAACTCTGTTAGTGGTGCTCGCAAACACAAAACTATCATAAATAACCGCAATCGTTACACGTAAAGATGCCTTCAATGGTGTCCTGGGGTTGAACCCGAGTGAGATGGTGTTTTATTTTAATCAGAGCACAAAGAAAGTAAGGGAACGGTGGTCAGCGTGCACTGACCGGGTGGAAGGGCACGGACGATTCGCTTTAGAGTGAGTGTGACGTTGAGACGTTTCGTTTTTCTGGAGTTTAAGAATCATGTCTTGCTCAGGACCGTATGCAGCATGTAGAGTGAAGAACTTCAATGGGCTGTTTTCCTTCCAGGGGAAGAGTTCCGGCTGACCGAGCCTTATTCCAAATGCGTGGCCAGTTCTAGCTTAGGCAGTTCAGGCTTGTCTGACTTTGGAGGGCGTGTAGTTTTTATCCAACGACTCGTCCTGAAGAAACATGTGCAGGCAGCGCTCGTTCTGAGCCAGCGGGTGACCAGCCACTCTGAGAACACATACAAAGAATAAAAGAAGATGAAGGAAAAATGGGATATGTATGAGTCACGATGGCACATGGGCGTGTGTCTATGAACTAACGGTTCTCTAGTACTAGCGCCCTGAGCTTAAAGACTTGCAAAGTTGGTGGAAACTCTTTAAAGTTTACAGCAAAGTGAACCTCATACAGTTCATACAACATCACACCACATCATAACACTTACAGACATTTTCAAGACATTTCGTTTTCCAGGGATTTGATAATAAGAAGCATGCAATAAAAAGAAATACACACAAATAAAAAGTACACTGGTTTATATTCAGTGTTTCACATAGTGTGTTGCATTAACTTGAATCAAACACCTTCATATGCTCTCTTCGGAATGAACCATCACATCACTGTCCAAAATAAATAAATGAATAAATAAAAAACAAAACAAAAACACATGCATCTCCATATATATGTATATATACACACGTGTCTGAAACATATCTAACAGCATAATAATAATCTAACAATAATGTAATAACCCATCATATAACTGTCATATATATTTATTTCACATATCTATCTGCATGTTATATGTAACTATACTGTTAACTATATATAAGAGTAGAATGTCTATTCTATATAGTGTATATATGTCTACACACTATATATACAGTCTATACAAGTAAATAATACACTGGTTAAGTGCACTACTGTCATCACTCGTACACACTGAGACGTCTATTTTCTATTTTATACATTCTGTTTATTTTATATTCTATATTGTATTCCTTGTTGCAACTGTCCTGTCTTGTGTTATCTATCTATCTATCTATCTATCTATCTATCTATCTATCTATCTATCTCTTTTTATCCTCATTTTCATGAACATTAACAAAAAGAAGTGCTAAAATATATTATAACATATAAAAATATTATATTAGTATTATTAATAACTTGCAGATAACTTAAGAATGTTTTTACCTTCTCCAGTAAAGTTACCATTGTGAAGATATACATTCCATTATACTGACATAGCTTATTACAAAGTACAGTAAATGTTAACTTTACAGAAAGTAAATGATAACTTTAAGTACATGTGTACAGTAGCTTTAGAATATTTACTGAAGTTAAGCCCCCTAGAGGGAAAAAAACTGTACAGTACAAAAGAAATACACATTCACAAAAACTTTTCTCCATTTATGTCTATTTATTTCCAGTTGCTCTTTGCTTTGTCCTATTTATTGATCAATATAAACAGTTTAAAATTGAAATCTTGTGACATTAAGTTACGTTAGTATATTAGAGATTCAGAACATTTTTGGGGATATTTTTTAAAAAGCGTCCATTTATTGCTGCTAACAACCTGGACACGGTATAAATGCACAAGCCAGAATTTTAATAACTAAAAACCCACTACTCAGCAACAAAGACATTGTTATAGTACAGAAGTGCATATTAATAATGGATATAATGCTTATCAACATAACTACAATAGAAAATCACTAATGCTGTGTGACACCAATACCAGCATAATCTTATATCTGATACAGGAGGGAAGAGAAGAGGGGACGAGCCCACTTAAACTGTAAATCTTAAATATTTTCATTTCATTAAAATAAATTGTATTAATAATTAAATATTTTTTAAAACAGTATATTGAATAATATCCTAAAAGCTAAAATTATCTATAAAAATCTAAAGCTCATGATGTTTCATATCGACATGTTTCACTTTTTATTTGTATTGTTGCTTTTATTATTTAATTATTAAAGCATTTTAGAATTTAAATTCAATTAAATGCAATTACAATCTTAAATGGTCAACTTTACTCAGTGACCAGTGGATTGTTTTAAAGACCCTACAACATGGTGCTTAGTATAAAATGGTAACAAATCATTGCTGTCCAAAGAAAAAAAAACATGGATCTCAATTTTCATGAACGGACCTATAGAAAGGCACCAAAACCACTCTGTACTGTAAACCAACTTGGACCATTTGGAGATTAGACCAATATTGTAGTCCTGAATTGCGTGGGGGTCTTAAAAGCCGTGCCAAATCTTGGGTGTGGTGAATAGCTAGTGTTTAACTTGTAGGGATTATTATTATTATTAAATATCTGTGTCTAATATTACTGAATATTTATTTCAGCCCTAATCAGATGATGTAAATATTAGTAATTATGATTTGCATGGCATGTGGCAGCGCCTGCATCTAATGTGCTTTACTGCAAGGTCACCAAAACAATAACAATACTAACAATACTATACTATAACTATACTGTAAACTATATATAATAATGACTATGCTGTTATTAGTACTGCTGCTCTTTATTGAGTATTTGCACTGCTGACTGCATAACTGTGGATCTGCACTACTGAATTGGTTCCCACTGGTTACGCTGGTTAACTGCACTACTGTAATCACTCTCCCATACACACTGTGAGACTATTTTGTATATACTATAATTGTATTTATTTTATATTCTATATTGCATTCCTTGTTGTAACTGTCCTGTTTTGCCTTACCTTACCTTGTATTAAAGTCTATTTTTGTATAGAGGCTTATTTTACATATAGTCCTATTATCAGTAATTCTCAGTCCTCTGTCTAAATCTCCTGGTACGACCACCAATCCAAGTTAAGGATGTTATTGGACTAATTGGTTGTTAGGACACTCTTGATCAATTGTGATGCACAGCTGAAAAACATTCTACTAATAAGTGAGTATAAAAGGGAACAACATTCTAGGTTAGTTTAGTATTTTTGCCTTACATCACTTGTAGAATAGCTACTGGATACCTTAAATTTCTCTCTGGGATCAAAAGTCAGTATATCTGTCTGTCTGTCTGTCTGTACGTATCTATGTTTGTTTGTATCTACACTACTGCTCAAAAGTTTAGGATCACTTTAGAATTTCATTTCATGCAATTTTCATGCAATTCACAAACAATACTGTTCATTTCACAATTAATGTAAGTGTATCAGATGATTTTTAAAGAATAAAAATGTTTGTATTAAGGTCTATTTTTGTATAGAGGCTAATTTTACATATAGTCCTATTATCAGTAATTCTCAGTACTCTGTCTAAATCTCCTGGTACGGCCACCAATCCAAGTTAAGGATGTTATTGGACTAATTGGTTGTTGGGACACTCTTGATCAATTGTGATCACAGCTGAAAAACATTCTACTAATAAGTGAGTATAAAAGGGAACAACATTCTAGGTTAGTTTAGTATCTGAAGATCAGCAGTTGATGGCTTGCTGACCGACTCACAATGACCAGAAAGAAACAACTTTCTTTAGAGACCCGTCAGTCCATTGTTGTGTTAAGGAAGATGCATGCTATTGGTGAATAGCTAGTGTTTAACTTGTAGGGATTATTTTTATTATTAAATATATGTGTCTAATATTACTGAATATTTGTTTCAGCCCTAATCAGATGATGTAAATATTAGTAATTATGATTTGCATGGCATGTGGCAGCGCCTGCGTCTAATGTGCTTTACTGCAAGGTCACCAAAACAATAACAATACTAACAATACTATACTATAACTATACTGTAAACTATATATAATAATGACTACGCTGTTATTATTATACTACGCCTATTCTATTATACACCAGTCTATACAGTCTATACATGTAAATAGTAATAGCTACTGGATGCCTTGAATTTCTCTCTGGGATCAATAAATCATTTATATCTGTCTGTCTGTCTGTACGTACGTACGTACGTACGTATGTATGTATGTATGTATGTATGTATGTATGTTTGTATCTATCCATCTACCTACCTACCTATTTTTTCCTCGTTCAAGAACATGGACCAATAGAAATGCTCCAAAAAGACTTGAAATATATTATGACATAATTTTTTATATAATTATATTATTATTATTACAAGCCATCTTGGGTGTGGAGCCAACACATGCATGCTATTGGTGAATAGCTAGTGTTTAACTTGTAGGGATTATTATTATTATTATTATTATTAAATATCTGTGTCTAATATTACTGAATATTTATTTCAGCCCTAATCAGACGATGTAAATATTAGTAATTATGATTTGCATGGCATGTGGCAGCACCTGCGTCTAATGTGCTTTACTGCAAGGTCACCAAAACAAGCGTTAGCCAGCTTTAAAGACGTTACTGTCCAGATTTCACTGATGCTTCAAGTATGAGTGTGTTATAGAGATTTCCTCCGGTGACAGTGTTCTGTAGTAATTTCCTCCAAACTTGTAAATTTACACAACTTGAGACAAAGCTGGTACAGAAGATCATTACCGGAGTTGGGCACAGTCAACGCACCTTTACAATACACTTAATCACACACCAACACACTCGCACACATGCGCGTACGCCGAGTCTAGAACGCGGCGCGAGCGCGTGGAGCCCTAAGTGCTATTAACGCTGAACAATGACATTTAATTCAGGATTTTTTGTTGCGAGAGAGAGAGAAAAAAAAGCCCATCTTAATTACCCACGTATTGCTTCTGTCTCCAAACCTAATTTGCAGCGGTTCGTCTCGTATTAAAATTCAAACAGGTAGAGACGGCACATTTGCACATGAAACAAAGATAATAGCAAAGTCTGCAATCACAGCAAATAATTACAATCGCACTGTAACTTTTATTGTCTGCGCCGCTGGGGGAACGGCACCTCAGATCAAAAATAAGCAGGGGTGCACACAACATCCTGCAGGGAAGAGGGACGCACGCCTGTAATTTCACTCGCAATTATCATAAATTACACAGCGAAAATAAAACAAATGTAAAAAGTAAAGCTGGGTGCACTTGCGGCCTCTCATCAGTTTCCATCCTTCGCCGGGTAATTATGAGAAACGCAGGAGGGAGAAAAAAAAAAAGAGTGTGAGAGAGAGAGAGAGAGTGAAGACATCAGCTGACATGAGCTAGTACGTATCTGTTCCTCCCATTAACTTCAACCTAAGAAACTTCAGTCCGCTGAAAAGAGAAGGACGTTTTTTTTATTTATACTATTCAGTTGTGGTGTTCTGAAAAAAAAAAATCCATCCAGTTTGTAAATGACTGACAAAAAATGTTCCTTTGATGATGATGATGAAGATGATGAGTCTATATCCCTATATTCTATGTATAAGTTACTTATTTAAACTTATAATAAATTACAACTTATTGTTTAGACCAAGTGACCATATAACTTAATTGTATCTATTGTATTAGAACAATTTCAGATGTTTCAGTAGTGACTGCTTTCAGTACATGACTAGTACCCATAGATTTGATCAGGTGCACAACAAAACATTTGCTGTAAAACACAAAAAAAACTGAAAGTGTGTGTTTCGGTAGTGACAATTTTTAACAACAGAAGTTAAAATTTCAGGGTTGGGGTTTGGAACTTCATGAATTCATGAATTCATGATAATTAAAATTAAATTTTATGTTTATTTTAAAATAATAAAAAGTAATAAAGAAAAACAACTGAAGTTAAAATTTCAGGGTTGGGGTTTGGAACAGCAATCTCTTTTGCTATGAGTGACCATAAAGCTTAATTATGTTTTTTATTTTAATTATATAAATACCAAAACATTACCAAATGTTTCATGACTAGTAACCATAGATTTGATCAGGTGCACATCAAAACAATTGCTTTAAAATACAAAAAAACTGAAAGTGTGTGTTTCGGTAGTGACAATTCTTAACAACAGAAGTTAATATGTCAGGTTTCAGGTTTGGGAGAGCAATTAAGTGACCATACAGCATTAATTATGTTCTTAATAATGTTTCTTTTATCAAAACAAATGATTAATTACCACAACATCACCAGATGTTTCAGTAGTGACGGTTTTTACTAGTAACCATGACTTTGAATAAATAAATAAATAAATAAATAACCACAAAAAAATTGAAAACGTGTTTCAGTAGTGACAATTCTTGAATGTTACACACTGATCCTAACACTTTGGACCACATTTACTTTAAAACAATGGGATCTACCTGCTCACCATGTGGTCAGGAGGGACAGGGATGCAGTCCCACCTCCTGCTTCACAATAAAGGGGCGCGTCTAAAATAAGGACTGATTTTTTTCTGTGTTTAGGAGGTGACATGAAAATGTGGGAACACAGTTTTTCAACAAAGTAAATTTATGAGAAATCTAATTCAAATTCTTCTAAATATAAACCAGCTACATTAAGAAAGAATGTTTTTAAAGAAAAACTTAAAAAAGAAAAACAAGCAAGTACAATTTTCAGGGTTAGGGTTTGGGACAGCCAATAGAAAGCACCTTACAAGTAATAATTTTATATAACCACTGCCATCCAAAGAAAAGCAAGTGCGTAATCTTTTGCGATTCTTAGCTTACCACATAATTTAATAAAAAAAATAAAATTTTTAACCAATATATTTAACCAATAAAAATGCTCCAAAACTGCTGAATAACGACAATTAACTATTTGTTAATTGTTTTTTAAACTTACAAAGAATGAACAAAGTAAGACAAATAGTTAATTGTGGTTATTTATATTAGCTGATTCGCTGATTTGCTTACCAGCTATGACGGTCAAGTAGCTAACATGGACTGTGCTGTTGAATAGTGCATGCAGAGTTGCAGAGTGAACACACGCTCACACATGTTCTTCACCAAAGTGAAAATATGAGCACTAAATTACTCACTCCTCCACCAAGCATGCTAAAAACAATAAAACAACCTTCACGGCTAACAAACAAAATAAGACTACTCAGTGCTGCCCTCTACAGCACACAGTTAGAAGCTACTTTAACCTCAGTTTAAAAGTTTCTGTGTTCTTAAGCCTGAATTAATTAATTTACTTCTATTTTAGCTATATTTACTTGCAGCACTCCAACACACCCACCTATACCTAACAATAAGGATTTGATTATACATATTAAAGAAAATAGACAGACAGTATATACTAATGCCGCTGGTGCGAAGCCTCGTAGGCCAAAATGGATATTTTACAGGAGAAGAAATAAACTTTCTTTCAATTAGAGTTGATGAACATTGCTAATGAACGTTGCTGGTATTTACAACTTATGTAATAAGGGTTTTGCCCCGACAGCAGCCACACAGTGTGTGTTACACTGTAAAACGAATAGGAGACCAGGACCTGCTCTCATCTGTGCTTTCTGAGCTCCATGGTTCCTGAATGGATGCTGATGGCAGCACCACACCGCTGGAACCAATCTGTCCATCTACAGATCAGCTCGAGTGGGTCATTCTGCAAACGAGGCAGGGCGTGTGTTCGAGCACTGCGAGGAAAGAGTCACATGACTTACTTGTTGAGGAACTGCTCCAGGCCCTGCCGCCGCTCCTCGATGAAAGAATCGTCGAAGATGCCGTCGTCCCCGCGGAACGGGAGCTGCCTGAACAGAGCTTTCCCTGGCAGCGGGGGGACAACCACCTGACACACACACACACACACACACACACACACACACACACACACACACACACACACACACACACACACACACACACTTACTAATTGACAGTGCTTTACTCTGAATATCAATGTTCAGGTTTTATTACATAACACACAGTAAACATACAGTCCTGTTGCTTGACTTAACATTGACAATGTCTTGTAGGGGGGTCCGGAAGCTTGGCCCCCCCAGGATAAATATTAGTAATTTTAATACGAAATTTGGTTTAAAACACCAAAAAGTTTGAAAATATGTGTTTTGGTAGTGACAGTACTTAATACTACAGGCTGATTTTGGAACACACTTCTACTTCTAAAGGGGCGTGTCTAAAACACAGCCTAAAGTTTTGGGGAGATGTAGAAACCTGGGATCACAGTTTCTGAAGAAAGTAAATTCAAGATTAATCTAATTCTAAATCAGCTCAACATTACATTAAAAAAAAGAAAAAAAGAAAATAAAACAAAACAAAACAGAAGTTAAAGTTTTAGGGTTTGGGACAGCAATTTCTTTTGCTGACCATAAAGCTTAAAATATTAATATTAAATATTAAATTAAATATTAAAACTAATTATATACATAAATAAATATATTTCTAATCAGCTCAACATTAAATCTAAAAGAACAAAAAAAGAAAGGAGAATTAGATAAATATTAATATTTTAATATGACAATAATAAAAGTTCATCTAGTGCACTGGCTGAAACTCTTTTTGAGGTACGGGTCAGAGTATATATATATATATATATATATATATATATATATATATATAACACAAATGCGATTTAACATTGATAATATGCTCAAATTATTATAAAAATGTATCAATGTTTTCAACATCTAGGTCAAAAACGGATTCACAGAAGTGTTTTAACTACACACTTACTTTAACTTACACACTTACACTTAACTTTTTTAAAGCATTTCCAAATGGACAACTTTTCAGGAGTTGAAAAGCATTTCTATTGGTCCACTCATAATTAAATTTTCAAACTATGTAAACGGCAGCTGTCATGTTGAAATTATGCAGGAAAATAAAAACATAAAAATAGAGATACATGTTTTTTATTGGACAACAAAGATATTTTTTTTTAAATAACAAAAGTCTTACCCTTATCTGGACAAAAATGACAAGACAAATTTTTTTAACTGATTAATTAATTCTTAAAATAAACCACAGGACGTTTACCTGTAGGTCATTTTCTCCAGAATCACTTCTGGTTCTGATTGGCTGCAATTTTTTTGACAATTTTTGATTTTGTTTCATCTTTATTTTGCTGGTCTGATTAAACTGAATAACCAGTTAGGGGACATATGGTTTGATTTCAGACAAACTTTCAAATATAAAACTATACTGTAAAATAAATAAAAATATATAAAATACAAAATGTAATAAACTTTATTTGTAAACTTTTTTTTTGTTTTTGAGAATTACACTGAAGCACAATCTTTTAAACTTTCTAGAGTTTTCAGTAGGAATCCTTTTGTAAATCAGGCTCCGGTTTCATATCTACTGAGCCAGTCTTTAGCAGGCTGACCAAGGCCTGAAGGTTGGCGAAGTGACTGCTCACCTTGCTCTCTCTCTCCAGCTCTCCTCTCAGCCACTCGAAGTCGCTGTATCTCCTCCTGACGCTGGACTCTTTCAGCTTGAAGATTGGAAGGTTTGTCTGAGAAGGACAAGAGCAAACAAAGAAGCGCTGTTCAAGTTAACTCCAGTTATAACTGACGTTAGATCAGTGAGAATGAAATCTATGCTGTACATTAGATTTCATTCTGACTCAGACAACTCTGCTAACGAGGATAAATACAGTTTCTCAATGTGTAATACACTGTACTTACAGTTTAAGACCAGGCCTAACTCTTTTTATAGTTTTTTTTTATAGTCTATCTAAAACGTTTGTCTGGTAGTGTATCTAAAACGTTTGACTGGTAGTGTATCTAAAACGTTTGACTGGTAGTGTATCTAAAACGTTTGTCTGGTAGTGTATCTAAAACGTTTGACTGGTAGTGTATCTAAAACGTTTGTCTGGTAGTGTATCTAAAACGTTTGACTGGTAGTGTATCTAAAACGTTTGACTGGTAGTGTATCTAAAACGTTTGTCTGGTAGTGTATCTAAAACGTTTGTCTGGTAGTGTATCTAAAACGTTTGACTGGTAGTGTATCTAAAACGTTTGTCTGGTAGTGTATCTAAAACGTTTGTCTGGTAGTGTATCTAAAACGTTTGTCTGGTAGTGTATCTAAAGCGTTTGTCTGGTAGTGTATCTAAAACGTTTGACTGGTAGTGTATCTAAAGCGTTTGACTGGTAGTGTATCTAAAACGTTTGTCTGGTAGTGTATCTAAAACGTTTGTCTGGTAGTGTATCTAAAACGTTTGGCTGGTAGTGTACTAAAACGTTTGACTGGTAGTGTATCTAAAACGTTTGACTGGTAGTGTATCTAAAGCGTTTGTCTGGTAGTGTATCTAAAACGTTTGGCTGGTAGTGTATCTAAAACGTTTGTCTGGTAGTGTATCTAAAGCGTTTGTCTGGTAGTGTATCTAAAGCGTTTGTCTGGTAGTGTATCTAAAGCGTTTGACTGGTAGTGTATCTAAAGCGTTTGTCTGGTAGTGTATCTAAAACGTTTGACTGGTAGTGTATCTAAAGCGTTTGTCTGGTAGTGTATCTAAAACGTTTGACTGGTAGTGTATCTAAAGCGTTTGTCTGGTAGTGTATCTAAAACGTTTGTCTGGTAGTGTATCTAAAACGTTTGACTGGTAGTGTATCTAAAGCGTTTGACTGGTAGTGTATCTAAAACGTTTGACTGGTAGTGTATCTAAAGCGTTTGTCTGGTAGTGTATCTAAAGCGTTTGACTGGTAGTGTATCTAAAACGTTTGACTGGTAGTGTATCTAAAACGTTTGACTGGTAGTGTATCTAAAACGTTTGTCTGGTAGTGTATCTAAAACGTTTGACTGGTATTGATCTAAAACGTTTGTCTGGTAGTGTATCTAAAACGTTTGACTGGTAGTGTATCTAAAACGTTTGACTGGTAGTGTATCTAAAACGTTTGGCTGGTAGTGTTCTAAAACGTTTGTCTGGTAGTGTATCTAAAACGTTTGTCTGGTAGTGTATCTAAAACGTTTGACTGGTAGTGTATCTAAAACGTTTGACTGGTAGTGTATCTAAAACGTTTGGCTGGTAGTGTATCTAAAACGTTTGGCTGGTAGTGTATCTAAAACGTTTGACTGGTACTGTACTAAAACGTTTGACTGGTAGTGTATCTAAAACGTTTGACTGGTAGTGTACTAAAACGTTTGGCTGGTAGTGTATCTAAAACGTTTGACTGGTACTGTACTAAAACGTTTGACTGGTAGTGTATCTAAAACGTTTGACTGGTAGTGTACTAAAACGTTTGACTGGTAGTGTATCTAAAGCGTTTGGCTGGTAGTGTATCTAAAGCGTTTGACTGGTAGTGTATCTAAAACGTTTGACTGGTAGTGTATCTAAAACGTTTGACTGGTAGTGTACTAAAACGTTTGACTGGTAGTGTACTAAAACGTTTGGCTGGTAGTGTATCTAAAGCGTTTGACTGGTAGTGTACTAAAACGTTTGACTGGTAGTGAATCTAAAACGTTTGGCTGGTAGTGTATCTAAAACGTTTGACTGGTAGTGTACTAAAACGTTTGACTGGTAGTGAATCTAAAACGTTTGGCTGGTAGTGTATCTAAAACGTTTGGCTGGTAGTGTACTAAAACGTTTGGCTGGTAGTGTATCTAAAGCGTTTGACTGGTAGTGTACTAAAACGTTTGACTGGTAGTGAATCTAAAACGTTTGGCTGGTAGTGTATCTAAAACGTTTGACTGGTAGTGTACTAAAACGTTTGACTGGTAGTGAATCTAAAACGTTTGGCTGGTAGTGTATCTAAAACGTTTGACTGGTAGTGTATCTAAAACGTTTGGCTGGTAGTGTATCTAAAACGTTTGACTGGTAGTGTATCTAAAACGTTTGACTGGTAGTGTATCTAAAACGTTTGACTGGTAGTGTATCTAAAACGTTTGGCTGGTAGTGTATCTAAAACGTTTGACTGGTACTGTACTAAAACGTTTGACTGGTAGTGTATCTAAAACGTTTGACTGGTAGTGTACTAAAACGTTTGACTGGTAGTGTACTAAAACGTTTGGCTGGTAGTGTATCTAAAACGTTTGACTGGTACTGTACTAAAACGTTTGACTGGTAGTGTATCTAAAACGTTTGACTGGTAGTGTATCTAAAACGTTTGACTGGTAGTGTATCTAAAACGTTTGTCTGGTAGTGTACTAAAACGTTTGGCTGGTAGTGTATCTAAAGCGTTTGACTGGTAGTGTACTAAAACGTTTGACTGGTAGTGAATCTAAAACGTTTGGCTGGTAGTGTATCTAAAACGTTTGACTGGTAGTGTACTAAAACGTTTGACTGGTAGTGAATCTAAAACGTTTGGCTGGTAGTGTATCTAAAACGTTTGACTGGTAGTGTATCTAAAACGTTTGGTAGTGTATCTAAAACGTTTGACTGGTAGTGTATCTAAAACGTTTGGCTGGTAGTGTATCTAAAACGTTTGACTGGTAGTGTATCTAAAACGTTTGTCTGGTAGTGTATCTAAAACGTTTGACTGGTAGTGTATCTAAAACGTTTGACTGGTAGTGTATCTAAAACGTTTGTCTGGTAGTGTATCTAAAACGTTTGGTAGTGTATCTAAAACGTTTGGCTGGTAGTGTATCTAAAACGTTTGGCTGGTAGTGTATCTAAAACGTTTGACTGGTAGTGTATCTAAAACGTTTGTCTGGTAGTGTATCTAAAACGTTTGACTGGTAGTGTATCTAAAACGTTTGACTGGTAGTGTATCTAAAACGTTTGTCTGGTAGTGTATCTAAAACGTTTGACTGGTAGTGTATCTAAAACGTTTGACTGGTAGTGTATCTAAAACGTTTGGCTGGTAGTGTATCTAAAACGTTTGGCTGGTAGTGTATCTAAAACGTTTGACTGGTAGTGTATCTAAAACGTTTGACTGGTAGTGTATCTAAAACGTTTGGCTGGTAGTGTATCTAAAACGTTTGACTGGTAGTGTATCTAAAACGTTTGGCTGGTAGTGTATCTAAAACGTTTGACTGGTAGTGTATCTAAAACGTTTGGCTGGTAGTGTATCTAAAACGTTTGACTGGTAGTGTATCTAAAACGTTTGACTGGTAGTGTATCTAAAACGTTTGGCTGGTAGTGTATCTAAAACGTTTGACTGGTAGTGTACATTTGATCTCGATGGTTGTTCTTTACGTTGTGCCAGAGCTTCTAGAAGTCACGAGAGCTTCATCCCCACTGGCTGATCAACTATGTAACCTGTTGTATGACTGGAATTACTACAGCAGGGCCACCAAGATCTGCCACTGTCTCTCACTCTGACAGAGAACCTATGAGGTGGTTCAAACTCTACATCACTACCTCCTGAACTAGAACATCTATGAAACATTTTCAAGCAGAGCTTCTTGTTGTATCCGGTCATATAATCTCATCATCTTCATCATTCTCTCTCTATCCAGGGTCGACCAGAGGAGGATGGATTGTTCCTCACTTGAGCCTCGGTTCCTCTCAAGGTTTCTTCCTTTTACAAAGAGAGCTTCTCCTTTCCATTGTCGCCTCTGGCTTGCTCTAGGGGTGTTGGATATGGACACCCTTTCACATGTTTACGGCTCTTTTTTCTTTCTATCCTTCTTTTTCCTCCTTTTTGAGACAACACTGGTTGTAAAAAGTGCTATACAAATAAATATTGATTGGTTTATTAACTGGACCAATAAAAATGGCCCCAAACTGTTCCTGTTTTTGGCATCTGCTGTAAAGTTAGCAATTTGGAGATTCTTTAGATAGTAAACTTAACATCCTTTATTTAGTAGAACAGCCATTACGTACATAAACCAGGGATGAAAGAAAGCATAGACAACACATTAGAAGAAGAATGGCACCAAAAATTCTATATAATATAAATAAATGTCACTATTTAGTCTGTCCAGCTTTGACCTTCGTAGAGCTGAAGGACATCTGCAGATATATTTTTGCACATTTTCAGAAGCTGGTCACATTTTCTGCTCCTTAATATCTGAGTAAGCACCAGATGTTGAGATCCTTTGTTTGATGGGTCTGTATCTCCTTTTCTCAGCAAGGAGCTTCATAAACAGGTACACATCAGGCCCCATAGTGTTAGGGTGTCTTCTCATGGACAGAAACACCAGCGTATCTTCTCAGATCTGAAGCAAAAGCAGAGCTTGATGTTCTCCTCTCTCTGGAAGCTTTAGGTACAGCTTATCTGATACGGCCAAGCTTGGTGGTCCACCAGCTCTTGCACAGTTGTTGAGAGACCCACCCTCACCTCTCTGTATCTTTGAAGAATGTGTTTAAACTCTAATTCTGTGGGTAGTAAACCAAAAATAAGCGTCTCGTGATTCTAAATTGAATAACCGTGTGGTACAGCTGTTTCCTCAGCGATGGATCCGAAAAAGTCCATCGACCCTCGCGCACAATGAGAAGAGCGTCATAATGTGGAGGGTCTCCATTCAAGGAGAAAGCTGGAGAGGCAAAAGGCAGCGAGAGCAGTGCACACGTACACAAGGCTCCGATCGATGGTGCCACACACGGAAAACATGGATTTCTTAAAAGAAGAGAAGCCTGATCGCTCAAACAGTAAACAGTCCCGACTGGCCGTTTTGGGAAAAAGTCGAATTCGAGGCCCTAATTAGGACCATCGTTTCCCTCTTTTACCCCTCCCAGTTCTTCTCCTGCCCCATCCTCGCCCCCCCGGCTCCCCCCACCGGCTCTCTGTATGCTATAATAAGTCACTGCTCGCCCTTGAGAGAGCCTCTTCAGCCAGCGCTCGTCGCTGCTCACAATGAACAACGTCGATGAAACACAGCCATGCTCCTCTCCGCACCCCCGTCCTGCTTTTACCAACCCGGCCTTATTTATTACCGTTCTCCACCTCCAGCTCCCTCCGTCTACTCCCTCTCTCTCCCTCAGACCTCTTTCTTTCCTCCATTCTCCACTGTATTTAAGTTTCCCGGCCGCTGAGAACCTAACACACTTTCGGATAAATGTGAATAACACCTACTGAAAACTTTGTGTAAGTGTTTCAAGGCAGTTTGGGAATTATCATTGCATTTCATTAGCATTGCAGGCTGATTATCCAGCCAGTACATGAAGTACTGAATCAGAGATCAGCATTAATTTGTCATTTACAGTCAAAACAGTCACAAAAAGCACCACTTCATATTTTTAGTGTCAGGAAAAGCAGCAAGAAGCCTCAACAACCAAATATAATCTACATAATGTTTCAGTTTCTATGCTTTGCCTAAACAGCAGCATCATTGGAAACAACTCTGCTTCTTAATTTATTAACTATTAGTAAGCAACTTATAATATCCCAATGTGTTATACACATATATTTTATATATACACACATATATATATATATAGGCGTGGAGGAGAGAGTGAACACAGTGCTGGAGTTGTTGTGAAGCTGTGTGTTGGTGTTGATGGAGAAGGAGAGTGTCTGTTAAAGGAGCTCCGCTTTCTAGCAGGAAACATTCACACTCAGTAAACAGCTAGATACACTGAACGGGAGTGTCTCTGAGCTTCACACTCCTTTATTAGTGAAGTAGTATGTTCACTACTAAGACTCTACTTTCACCTTCAGGATCCACAAACGAGGAGAAGCAGCTGACGCTAACGCTAAACGTTCTCAGGAGAGAGTCCAGCGCATGTTCACGTTCACGGTTCTTCTGGCGGTTCTCCATAATCTGGAGCTTTTGGACTTCCTGTGTGGTGAAACTGTGGCACTGCATTGTGTTTTAGTCTACGCTTAAAACCAACAGCCTCCGTCAAGTCTCTCACCAGTGGTGGTCTACTGAACCACTCCAACTCATCCAGACTGAAGTGAGGAGAGCAGAGCGGGGGTCTTTGGGTAGCTGTGTTGGTCCACACGCTGCTTCACTAACTATTCTCCTTGTTTATGTTTGTGAAGCTGTTTAGACTAATATCAGTCTTCACACTGCCTTTCACTGAAACTACATCAACAACACAATGTACATGGTTTTCTTTAAGCTAGGTTAGTAACTAACATTCACTCCTTCACACCTCAGTAATAATGTCTGAGCTCATATGTTAAATATTTAGAATAAAAGAGTTAATTTATAAATAAATCTGATACTTTTCATTACACCATATTAAGGCTTACAAGTGTTACCAGCCGGGGTTCCCTTTAAATTAACAGCACTAAACTAAATCTGAAAGGCAGATTTTTTCATATCCCAAAGCAATAAATACAGAGAAACTGTGATCACCTCCAGCTCCACTACATAACGTTCTTTCTTTTTTCCCTGTAAGCCTCTCTGAACACTCATTCTAAACAAGTCTAGCCCTAACAATGTCCTCTTTTCTTTGAGCCATAAGAGATGGGAATTAGCAGGTCCTCTTGTGAGCTGCGAGTGTAGGGTTACTCCGGCATTTACCGAACGTTTATGAAGCGGCGTACAAGCCTGCTGCAGTGTTTGCAGTCAATATCCCTTGAATGGCAGCCTTGCGGGCCTCGGCTTCCTCTGAGCAAAGAGGTGTAAAAAAGTTAATCCCCATGTCAACTGATCAGGTAATCTGATACACACGCTCCCTCGCTGTCGTACGTGATTAGTATTAGTCAGGAGAGGGTGACCAAGCAACTTCTGAGCTGGTTAAAAGGTCAAAACAGGGCTACAACTTTTAACCCTTAACCCACATGAAGCTGCCGGAAGTCGATCAGTTTCAGGTTAAACAGTGTGTCTGTCTCAAAATCTAGTGAGTGTCTATGTAGGGTCTGTCTCCAAACCTACTGAGTGTCTATGTAGGGTCTGTCTCCAAACCTACTGAGTGTCTATGTAGGGTCTGTCTCAAAACCTACTGAGTGTCTATGTAGGGTCTGTCTCAAAACCTAGTGAGAGTCTATGTAGGGTCTGTCTCCAAACCTAGAGAGTGTCTATGTAGGGTCTGTCCCAAAACCCAGTGAGTGTCTATGTAGGGTCTGTCTCCAAACCTACTGAGTGTCTATGTAGGGTCTGTCCCAAAACCCAGTGAGTGTCTATGTAGGGTCTGTCTCCAAACCTACTGAGTGTCCATTTAGGGTCTGTCTCCAAACCTACTAAGTGTCTATGTAGGGTCTGTCTCCAAACCTAGTGAGTGTCTATGTAGGGTCTGTCTCAGACACTCACTAGGTTCTGAGACAGACCCCACATAGACACTGACTAGGTTCTATGTAGGGTCTGTCTCCAAACCTACTGAGTGTTTATGTAGGTTCTATCTCCAAACCTACTGAGTGTCTATGTAGGGTCTGTCTCCAAACCTAGTGAGTGTCTATGTAGGGTCTGTGTCCAAACCTACTGAGTGTCTATGTAGGGTCTGTGTCCAAACCTAGTGAGTGTCTATGTAGGGTCTGTCTCCAAACCTAGTGAGTGTTTATGTAGGGTCTGTCTCCAAACCTACCGAGTGTCTATGTAGGGTCTGTCTCCAAACCCAGTGAGTGTCTATATAGGGTCTGTCTCCAAACCTAGTGAGTGTCTATGTAGGGTCTGTCTCCAAACCTAGTGAGTGTCTATGTAGGGTCTGTCTCCAAACCTACTGAGTGTCTATGTAGGGTCTGTCTCCAAACCTAGTGAGTGTCTATGTAGGGTCTGTCTCCAAACCTACTGAGTGTCTATGTAGGGTCTGTGTCCAAACCTACTGAGTGTCCATTTAGGGTCTGTCTCCAAACCTACCAAGTGTCTATGTAGGGTCTGTCTCCAAACCTAGTGAGTGTCTATGTAGGGTCTGTCTCCAAACCTACTGAGTGTCTATGTAGGGTCTGTGTCCAAACCTACTGAGTGTCTATGTAGGGTCTGTGTCCAAACCTACTGAGTGTCTATGTAGGGTCTGTGTCCAAACCTACTGAGTCTCTACAAAATTTTACGCCATACTATGCGCCTCCCGACACGTAGACTGTCCAACTTCTTAGATGCCTTAAACATACTGTTTACCGAGGTTCCTTCCTCTGGCCCAATTATAAGAAAGCATCTAACAGACCCTCAGCAGCTAAGACAATCCCATGATGCAACATCAGCAAAACTTTTTCCAGCATGACGGATGCAGGTGGAGCTACAAGCAATGACATCATCCGTTTCACTCCTCCACAAAAGGAGAAACCACGGAGCTAAGACACTGAGGAGGTGCTGCAGCTGAGGTCAGTAAACACCGCTCACAAGCCGTGACGCAGTCTCTCTCTAACTAGAGCGTCTCAGTAATCTGTCTTAAGAGGAGAAACGAGGACCCTAGAGGACAGACCGCCGCTACTTAAACGGCTGATCCAGAGTCAGTAAGTACTTAGACAGCTCACTAGGGTTTTACGACTGCTCACAGTTCAACACGACTACAGGAAACTGCTTACAAACAACGTACAGCTAAAGTCAGACGCAGAGATGCAGCACTCAGGCCACCCATTTCTCATTTAACTGAAGAGGTAGTTATTCAAAGTGTTTTAAAAACATCGCAGCGCCATCATCACAAACATCATCGCGGAAAAGCCGAGAAGGAGGACGGCGGCGGCGGCGCGGCGCGCAGACAGCTGCGTCTATCCGCGCTCTTCTGAGTTTGACTGGCCTCATCTCCGTGCTAATGATCTCAATCAAACCTGAGACGAGCTAAAGAACCAAACAAAACCGCACAACAAAGGCCCTGATTACCGTGGCAACCAAAGTTAACCACACAGGCGGAAGCCGACTTCCACATCAAACACTTGATGATCAGACGGAAAACGGCCCCATTCATCGAGCAGCCGCGCTCGCAGCCAGCCGCGCGCAGCCAGGTTATTAAGAGACCTGTCGATATCTTTGTGTTAACTCGTTTATTTGCGAGGAGGCGAGAAGGATTCCAAACAACAGGGACGAAAAAGCTCGCTGAAGACTGTGGCGGCCTCCGGCACCACCGCAGCAAACTACAGGTCACTAAACTTCCGAGTGATTACAGTTAGCGGCGCAGCCAGCAAAGCTTGACGGAAGAAATCACACATCACAACTGCTTTGTTACTCACTGTAGCGCTCAAACTCTAGTTGTGGAGCATTACATAGAGGGTTTTGTGTGGGGGAAGGAAGGGAGGAGGGGCTACAGTATATTATACCAATTAATCAACACTAAGGTCTGTCTCAAATCCTACTGAGCTCCTACATAGGCAGCATTTTACATCATAGTATGCGCTCCTGACATGTAGACTGTCCCAATTCTTACATACCTTAAACATGCTGTTTACTGAGGAACCTTATTTAGACCTGATTTTAAAGAAGTATTGAACTCTTCCTCAGCCGCTAAGACAATCCCATGATGCACCGCAGGCTAATCTACGAGCAGTGAAGTGGTTTTAAAATGTGAGTTATTTTGATTCTCTGGAGTTTTAATGTGTTTCTGGTCATGTAGGAAGTGTCTCAAACCCTAGTGAGTGTGTAAGCAGGCTGTCTAGGTAGTGAGTGTGTAAGTATCAGCATTCTCTCCTCATCTCTCCTCATAAAACAGATTACTGAGACGCTCTAGTTAGAGAGAGACTGCGTCACGGCTTGTTCCCGCCCACTGCAGCACACGACTGGTGGTTTAGCTGGTTGCTAAGATACCGGCCAGCATCCAAAACAATGGCCCGAGGCTTAAAAAACCGCTAGCATAAATGTTAATGGCTCGAGTATAAAACTGCTAAACGGTGAACGACAGGTGAGGCTAAAAACAGCCTTTATTTTCAATGGAAGTCAATGGAACCAGAAATATGTCCAAGTTATTTTGGAGCATTTCTATTGGCCCAACCATCATAAAATTGTTACACAATGTAAGCGGCAGCTGTCATGTTCAAATGATGTAGTGTTTTTCATTGGAAAATACTGACGATACTCATCAGATAGAAAAGCTCAGTTTTGCCCTATTTACGAATGTGTTACAACTGCTTATGAATACTTTGTTTACAATCAAACTAATGAGCGTTAATGAACTCTTTATAAAGGGTAGCCTTGTTCTGAAGTGGTACCCAGACTTCTTTTGGGGACAAAATATGCAGGTAACAAATCACAATGTGTGTTATCGCATTTTCAAAATGAAATGTAAATATGATAATGATAATGTCTTATTGTGGCACTTTTTGATGATTGCCATCCCTACATATAGGTGTTAAATCCCTATATATCACAGCACATAAACATAGAGGTTATAACAAAATTTTCATGATACATGATATGCCTTTCTGCCATCTCTTAAGCTAGAACAAGCAAATATATATATATATATAAACATATACTATGCTCTTTATTCAACAGTTTACAGTTTACATCTTATTACAGTTTATTATATTATTATAGGAGAGATTCTATAATAAAATATGAGCATATTGTGACATATTGTAGTTTATCACAATAGCAATAAATGTGGTTGTTTAACCTAGCCCGACATAAACACCCTAAATATCACCTATAGTGAGTATATAGGTATCAAATGTTTAAGTAGTTTGAGCTTGATGGCCTTCTTTTAGAAGCTCAGTCATGAAGGTTGGACTATACCAAGCAAGTAAGATTGAAGAATTAATAGTATTTACACCAAAATGTAAAAGGGTTCATTTTTAATTGTACAACACAGAATCAACGTCACATGTACAGACCCCCATGTTCTGTACATATGACGTCACAAGTTAGTTAGTTTTTAGTTTTTAACGCCATGTCTGTCTGGAAAGGTTGTGATCTGTCCTTTATTTACTTATTTAAGTTTATCGACTTGGAAAAGTTGTGTCCTATTAATCGAAAAATTATTTTTTCGATTAGTCATTTAATCTAACAATACATCTTTAGATATCTAATTTGAGTGTGTTAGGAATTAAAATTACTATTTTGTTATTTGCTATATATATATATATATATATATAGGGGGGGTCGGAAGCATGAGGAAAACACATGGCCATTCTAGACTTAATGCATTAAAGGGTACCTTAAATGCAGGTGATCTATAAATAGTTAAAGACTAAGAGTCTACGCTCCGACTCGACTTTTAGAGCCACAAATGACACGTAGCCTACACGCCTCACACACAAGAACTCGGACAGTTTGTAGACTACATATTTTGGCAGAGAGTCGTTTGAGAAGCAGCTATGTGTGTTTTAAATCTCCTGTGGTATCTAGAACAGTCTTAGGTTCTACACTGGATGATTAAGAAACAGTTAGCCATGAGACTGTTCAAGTGACTGAAAGAAACATGTTACACGTGTTAATAATCTATAAATAATCTATAAGATAAGATAAACAGGTAAACAGGTGCTGTCCTGCTGCTGTGTTGATGAAGCTCTACGGGATGTTTGATCTTCAAGGTCTCGTGTATAGCAGTTGTACTGTTGTGATCATCTCCACTGCAGAGCTGACAGAGCACCACACTGTTGTGTTTCTGTGTGAAACACTCCCACAACTTTAGAAGCACTTTAACTGTATTTAAATGCAAATATTGCGCAGAAACATCAAAAGAAGACATTTCCCCCGTAAGTCGTTCAGCCCTAAATGCAAATACTTTTTACTGGAACCTGGTTGTGTAACGCAGTCGCTCCATTTCCTGTAATCACATCACGGTTACAGACGCATTAAGACCTACATCATATCTCATATTTCTCTAACAGAACAAGATTAATGACACTTCAAGCTTAAAACGTTCTTTATATAGATATACTGTATTATCTGTGCTTGTCCTTGTATGTAATTTGCACAGGCGTGAGCTGCCACCTGTGACAGCTGTGAATGAAGTGCTGCAAACTTAACAAGCAAAGCATCGACTAACATCCCCAACAGCATTGAAGCCAGACCTGGTTTTCAGAAACAGCCCTGTACGCTCTAAACTGTAGTCATCCAGAGCGCGGACCATTCCCAGAGGCCAGTTTCTCTGTTTGCAAACACCGTCAGTCACTTTCAACAAGCGAAACTGACTCACAGGCAGGTTTTTTTTTTAAAGTGACGTTCACTCTGATTAGCTATCATTCAAATTAAATTAGGTGGAAGGGACTATCGGGTGTTCCCCTCGTACTTTCCAGCTGATACGGCTTTGAATGGGTTTTAGAGAGTAACACGAGTATCAGGCACTGGAACGACTTGTTCCCGATAACTGCAGTACAATTCTGAGTAATTTCTGAGGGAATATTTTTCACAAATTACACCAGCAGTGCATGTTCGTCTCAGATAAAGCACTTTAATTAAAAATAGCTCATTTTTTAAAACTTTCTATTGTTTATCACCTGCCAGCACAAGAAAACTACTTCCAACCAACATCCACATAGTGTCGCAGCATGCAGCGACCCTAAACATGACCTTCATGTTAGCACAGTTTCTACCAGTCAAAAGTTTGTGAATATATATGTGTATAACTATAAAGACGTGTACACAGATATTCCTAAAACAAACATTTGACTGTATTTAAATGTAAAAATTAGAGTATATATTTTAATAAAAGCTATAAAACCCCCATACCTGTTTATCAGAACAAGATCTCAGCATCTACACTATCTTCTTCAGTCCTGTTAGAGAAGCAGCTCATGTGGCTCCTCATGAAGCTGCTGGTCAGAATGTTCAAAGTATGTAAACCTGCATCAGAGCAAATGAGCTCATTTCTAAAAGACCCTCGAAACATTCTTTAAACACAACCAGATGTTTAATTCTGCTCCAGGAATAATTCCATACCGACTATTCTATAGTTCTGATCTCCTCACACTTATTCACTAATATTATTACAATTAAAATAGTACAAATAAGCTGGTAGGTGTGCCCAAGCTTTTGGCTGTCGGTGTAATTTGCTGATTTTAAGAAATACAAGTGTAACTCATCTTATCAAGTTCAGCAGGACAGGCGGACGTCAAATATAGACTATATGCCAGATGGTGAGACATATGACATAAGGCTTAATAACATAGAAATAGACAAAATAATGACAGACAGAGAGACAGAGAGAGAGAGAGAAAGAGTGAAAGGGGGGGGAGAGAGAGAGAGAGAGTCCATTTTATACACAACACCCCAAAATAGCCAATTGTCTGATAGATGTACTAAAAGCGCTTCTTCTTTCAGTCACTCCTCGGCACTGTTAAAAGCCTCCACATGGCTTATGCCGATCTGGGGAGGGTTGGTGGGGGGTGCAGGGGGGGCTGCTGCGGCCCTGGTCTCCCTCCTTTTTTTTTTTCAGATGCATGTGTGCACTGGGGACAATGGCGTGTCCTCATTAGGAGGAAAGAGAGGGGAGCGGGAAAAGAAGAGAGGGAGCAAAAAAAAGAAACCCTGCACTGAGAGGTCACCACACTCACTGTAAGGGGTTCAGCGGCGGCTATGCATTAGCTTTTAGCGAGCCGGATCAAGTCAAGTTTAAGAGAGCCGCATTTCATCTCTCCGCCCTTTCTCTCTCTCTCTCTCCCTCTCTCTCTCTTTTTTCAAAATAAAAGTAGCAAAAAAAATGGATGCACAATGCCATCTCATCGCATCATATCCCCAAAGAGATGAGGAGAGAGGGACAATGAGAGCACTCACACTTACCCCCCACACACCACCCACCTCCACAGACAGTGCTCCTCTCCCTCGCTCCCTCACGCTCTCTCTCACACACACACACATACACACACACACACACTATTCCACACCAACAACCCCCGGCTCTGGCAAAAAGCTGCCCCCTCTCTTTGTTCCCATAGCATCAACTCCCACTTTTAATACTGTCATCTCAAGTAGGATATGGTAGCCTTGATACAATATGGTCCCCATTACCATTAAAATAGTTGTCGGGGAGGATGCTGTAGACTTTGGATTACACTTGACTGGGACTGACAGCCAGGCAAGCAAGCCATTTTTATTAATGGCCAAGAGTGAGAGAGAGACAGGTTTGGAAATGGAGGAGAATGAAAGGGGGATGAAGAGGTGGAGGTGAAGGAGGGGGGAGCTGTAAAAAAAAAAAAAGAAATAAAAGAAAAAAAAAAAGAAAAAAGAAAGAAAGAAGCGTTTTCATTCTGCTGTCTGTAAACAAAGTAGGATCCCAAAGTCCTCCTCCTCTCCCAGGCGTTTCCAGTGCAGCCAAAAGCAGTGGGGGGAGGTTGAGGGAGGAGGGCTCTGACTGGGGCCAGGTCTAACGCCACTCAGCTTCTTCGTTCTGTAAACAAGCGGGCGGATAAACAGACGGTGCGTGCCCGTCCAGAGAGGAGGTCAGCTGGCAGGACACTTCAAAACTAACTTCCCTTTAAAAGCCTGAGGAGACAGTCAGAGCTGGTTACTTTCTAAACTCGAGCATCGTTTCAATAAACCTGATCATTCAGGGTGGTCTGGCGTGAATTCGGTTATTAGAAACTTACCGACCCTCGTTTCTTTGCAGTGGTGGTGATACAAACCAGTGCCATGATGTCCATGAGTTTTAAACTCTTAAACTCAGTCTACATATGCGCCTCCAGCTTTTAGGCCAAATTCTTAATACATAAGTACGTATCAGGCAACGTATTCATAACAATAAGAGTTTTAAACTCCTCTGACGCCGGGTTACCATGACCACCACAATAATTCTGACTCAAACAGGTTGGAATCAAGTATATAAGAAGCAGTGGTGGTGATACAAACCAGCGTCACAATGTCCACGAGTTTTAAACTCTTTGGACGCCTGGTTACCATCACAACCACAACAATTCTGACTCAAACAGGTTGGAATCAAGTATATAAGAAGCAGTGGTGGTGATACAAACCAGCGTCACAATGTCCACAACACAAATACAGCCAATTTATTTACTATCTAAAACCACCAGAACCTATACGCATCTTCCAAGTTCCTTATTTTATATAATATGTTGATGATGCTAAAATAGTCATCAAGCTACAAGTACTGCTTCACGCACCTCCAGTCAAATTCTTAACACGTAAGTATGTATCAGGCACTGTATTCATAACAATATGAGTTTTAAACTCCTCAGATGCCTGGTTACCATCACCAGCACAACAATTCTGACCACTAAGAATGATTTAACTTATATTATACTTGTACTTCTTATACTTGCACTCAACAGGTTGGTAACATTTGCATAAGAAGTTATTTTATTTCATTTATTATCTAAAACTGTCTGAACCTACACACGTCTTCTAAGTTCATAGCCATCAACCTACAAGTATTGCCTTACGCACCTCCAGCCAAATTCTTAACACATAAGTACATAACAGGCAATATGCTCAAAACAATAAGAGTTTTAAACTTTTCAGATGCCTGGTTACCTTCTTTTTTTATATGTTATGTTGTTGATGTTAAATAGGCATCAATCTAGTACTGCCTTACGCACCTCCAGCCAAATTCTTAACACATAAGTATGTATTAGGTACTGCATTCATAGCAATAAGAGTTTTAAACTCCTCAGATGCCTGGTTACCATGACCACCACAACAATTCGGACCACTAAGAATGATTTAACTTATATTATAAGTGCAGGTCTGATACTTGCACTCAACAGGTTGGAATCAATTATATCAGAAGCAGTTCTGTTGCACCTATTCAATGGTCCCAGTGTGTTAGACTGTTCAACTAATTTAAAGAAAGAGGGAAGAAACATAGAATTTTTGCATTGTAAGTTTTGATGATTCTAAAATGACTGAAAGTGAATATCCAGAAAGCGTCTTAAAGCAGATTATTTGTCAAAATATTACAGAAAATTATTTAATTGGCGTAAAAAGGCTTTATTTTATCAGTGAGTGTATATACACCACCAGATATGATTAGAACAGATGTAGATAATCATACATACAATAACATGAATATGTTATTGTGAGAGAAGTAGATCAGATCTTGAGCTCCAGTTTGAAGAACAAATTGTAGTTCCAGATTTCTCCTGGACGCCCCAGACATTGTATGAATGTATTCAGTTCCTTCAGCAGCAAATCTTGATTTAGCTTAATGAAGTACTGAGCAGTCAAAGCAGGTATTAGATGAGAACTGTAAATAAAACTGGGTGGTTTCCACAAGGACAAGCTTGGACGTATGGAAAAGCACTACTTACTCTATTAATACTGTTTGAATATTTAAATAATAAAGTGTTTTGATGAGTAAATAAAAGCTTTTTAAATATAATAATATCCACAAGTGCCTAAAACGTTTGCACAGCACTGTAGAATAGACTTCTGTTTAATTAAACCATATAATAAAAGTGATAAAGTAATTCGAAGCTACTATTTTACCCATGAAACACAAGAAAATCCAATAGTAAAATATAAAATAATAAAATATTCTACTGTTCATGCGACTAGTGTCCAGAGACCACAGTGGCAGATTTGCGCTCGGGCTCAAGCCACACAAGTGCTGCTGCGCTAAACCCTTTAGAGATCAATAGAAGCAGAAAACTGCAACAGGTCAAAGGGTCTCTTAGTTAAGCGCGGCTAAAAAGAATCAACCAAACGGTCTGACGCCCCAGAAATCTCGCCCTGTGTATAAGAGCTGGAGACTCGTACTTGTACAGCGTCCAGTCTTCGTTTAGCCGCATGGGAGAAGCTACACTGACCAAAGTGGATCTCTGGACGACAACTAAGCGAAGGGTGGGGGACGGGGACTTCTGTGTCAGCCACTACGGGGTGGAATGGGGGGTTAAAATGAGGTCTAACACCCCCCTCCACCTCCAGCACTCATTCACTCCACTCTTCTCTCAATGAGGGGATTAAGAAGGCAGGCGCTCACGCTCTCTCTCTCTCACACGTATCATCTCCGAGGTGCGGGAAACGAAGACAGCAGAGGACGAGGGACGAGGGACGAGGGACGGGGTGGCGGGGGACTTATTGTGAGTGAGAGAGAGAGAGAGAGTGGTGGGGAACGAGAAATTTAAAATAAAAATTTAAAAAAAAGGTGCCCCTGTCACACGGGACCACATAATCAATACGGGCGCCGGCGTTAACTTCGCCGAGCACGCCAACACTTGCTTTTCCCTTTTATCTCCTCGCGTAGCCGCGCTCGCTTCTGGAGCAAATCAAAAGCTGACAGCTTCTCTTCTTTCTCCGCATCTCCGAGGCTGCAGAGAGGGAGTGACAGCGCCGAGAGGCGGACGAGCGGGGCGCTCCCTTATGCAAAGCAGGGTCACCGTGGGCTCCCAGACACACAATAATGCTGATTACACGCATATGCTAATTATTACACGCTAATCAAGTACAGTAGCTTTAGATTTGGGCTAATGGCTGGCGATGGCTCGCTCTGTAGGTAGAGGGGAGCTATAAATACTATAGGAGGGCCGGTGGGAGCTCGCGGGCCGCCGCCACACACAAGAGCGTCTGTCAAAACTCGGGAGGAAAATGACTGTTTTGATCGAGAGGGCTGGGTCGTCTTCCAACGAGGGTCTTCGTATCTGCGTCCTTTTGTGTGCTCGCTCGCCGTGAAATTACTTCAACCAACTGTCTTGCAGTTACGCACCACGTATACGTTACAACACCCAACGAAACTTGTTCCACTTTGTTTTCTGGAGAAACAATTTTTATGAAATTTGGAAAAAACATTTCATTCCATTTTTGGAGGCATTTATGGAAAACCTGGCCGAGCAACTCACAGAGTTACGGCACAATTAAAAGAAGTAGGTTGAATTTAAATTTAAAGCAAATTTTATTTATAACATGGTACGGGTCAAAAGTTTTAAAACGTTTAGAACTTTTGACTGGTAGTGTACCAAAATCTTTGATCCGTAGCGTGTGTGTGTATATGGGTAATATATATATATATATATATATATATTTATATATATATATATATATATATATATATATATATATATATATATTTATATATAGGGGTGATTCTTCAATTAGGGGAACTTTTATGTCCCTAGGTTATAAATTTTTGTTAAAATTACTTTATTACAAAACAAACATTTTTGGTATTAAAAAGATCAATCAAAAAAATTACACACCAAAATAAATATGATTTCCATTTTTTATAAAGATTTATACATCAATATTTTGCTACTTTGGCCTTGTGAACAATTGATAATAAAGATCACAATATGAGTTCCATAAAAACTTAAAAAGAAACTAAATGTACTGTTTAGTTTCATATTTGTACCTATGCATATTTCTGAGCAATATATTTTCATCCCCAACATTATCATCATTACCGCAAGAGTGTATGACTTCTGCAGGAAACTATTTGAAGGTAGCACCTGTTTATGTTCTAACAAGCTTTAGCAAATCCATGGCCTAGCTAGCCTTTTTCTTAAAAAAAGTAAAATTTGTCATTACCGCTACACGTCACTACCAACACATAACCTGTTGAGATGGTAATGACAGGTTTTCAATTTCACCATCAGTATCTTTTACATTATGTAGAAATTAAATATATATAATTAAGTCTAACAGTTTGATTTTATAATGAAATTCAAGTGAAATGCATTACTTTATAAAACTAAAATTGAAGAATCACCCATATATATATATATATATATATATATATATATATATATATATATATATATATATATATATATATATATATATATATATATATATAGAAGTGCTTCAAAATAGCTAGGAATTGACTTACATTAAAAGTAAAGTATGTTTTTGTAGATACTTGTTTTTCCATTGGACAGCGACTATATATATATATATATTTAAATACATATAGGTACAAACTATATTTAAAAACCAAGTTTTTTTTGAGGTTTTAAATAAAACTGACTTTTACACCTAACTGATATTTATAGTACTGCATATCAGGTGAGTGAACAACAGAGATGACACTGATACACCTAAACAAAGCATAGGTACAAGGTCACAATCAGCTGACAAGGCTGGACTGGCAACCGATCCCATAACAAGCCTGAACTAAACACAATAGTCCGGCACACTACATATATCAGCCATCAGGTATCACACTGTATCATATTATATTTATTTCACAGATTCATCTATATAACTGTATGTTTTATATATATATATATATATATACACTAAACTGTTAACTACATATAATAATGACTACACTGTTATTATTACACTGCGCCTGTTATATTATACATCATGTATATAGTCTATATATAAATAGTACTGCTGCTCTTTATTGCATATTTGCACTGCTGAAGTTGTCCCCACTGTTTACACTCTCACATACACAATGTGAGACTTTTTCTATTTTGTGTATTCAATTTATTTTATATTCAATCTTTATTTTTTGTTGTAAATGTCCTGGTTGGTCTTACCTTGTGCATTTGTGGAATAGCAATGGGATAACTTGAAATTCCCTCTGGCATCAATAAAGTCTGTATGTATGTATCTATGCATCTATCTAGATCTAAGTCACTTTCACATGTAGTCCTAGATCTATTTATTGACCATACAACCTTAATGACTCTATTAATTCAGTGTTAACCTGTATTAATATAGCATTAATTACTCTATTAATTACTTAAACATCTAAGACCAACTTAGATCTTGACGATTCACAATCATGCCAGTGACTCAAATCTGTCTTTAAAGTGAACTCCCCATCCTGAAATAACCCACATGCTAATTAATTACATCATTAGGTCTGTCCCGATCATGAAACTCTAGCTGACTATGATCACTTGAATAATTAACTATTTAAATCTCCATTGCTTCTAACTATTAAAGTACAGAAGTAGCCAAATTAGCTGATTGGCTATCTTACTTGCTGGCTGTGTGTGATTAATATCTAGTACTGGTTGTACAGTCAGAGTGATACACAGCACTACTGTAGCTACACAGTTAATACACCAACTTTACTCAGCACTGCTTTCTAAACAGGTCAGCCTCAGTTTATATACTCAACACTCCAAATCTAACAAATGTGAAGATACTGTAGTCTGAAGTAACTGTGATCATCCCAAGTAACTGTGATTAGGTGATTATATAATACTTGTGATAGTTCTAGAAGTCACGTGAATAAAATATGTGCCTCATGAACAACAACTAAGGTAATCAAGCCTGTGCTGTGATGATTTGCTGAGAGCAGCTAACAGCTGTTCATTATTAGAGCAAGTAAAATGCACACAATAGGGCCAGATGCATTATTATTATTATTATTATTATTATTATTATTATTATTATTATTATTATAACAGGTTATAACAGGTTGCCACGTTTAAGTGAAGACTTATTGGTAATAATGGGCTCAAAGTAGAGCTGGGCGATATGGGAAAAAATCTCATTGTGATAATTTTTTTTCATATCAGTCGATATTGATATATATCACGGTATAAATCAAATCACTATTGCCTTTTTATTTTAAGTGAGAAGTGAAGATATCAAAATTTTAAAATTTTGATAAATTGTTTTTATCCTCACATTTATTTGTACTATAGAACGTTACACAACTGTATTTCAAATAAATTTATACACACACACATACATATATATACACACACACACACATACACACACTGTGTTAAGCAGGCTGTTGCTAGCCCTTTAAGCTCCGGCTGAGCTCATAGCGGTGAGTCGACTCTCTGTCTGCTCTAATGGGGAGCTGGTTTAGTGATTCTGTTTTCAGTAGAAAATAAAGTTTCCTACTCGAGATTTTTGATTATAAAGTCAACTTTGCCCCAGCGTTCTCACTCCGACTCCTACAGTATATATATATATATATGTTTATCCATTATGAAATTACATCAATTAGCATAACATGCGCCGATGCATCGCTAAGGTGGCCGCGTCTACTGAAAGCATGGATTTAACTACAAACAATCTCTCACGTACATCTAACGTTGTGGGAGTGTTTCACACAGAAACACAACAGTGTGGTGCTCTGTCAGCTCTGCACAGTGGAGATGATCACAACAGTACAACTGCTATACACAAGACCTTGAAGATCAAACACCCCGTAGAGCTCCATTAACACAGCAGCAGGACAGCACCTGTTCACCTGTTTATCTTATCTTATAGATTATTTATAGATTATTAACACGTGTATCATGTTTCTTTCAGTAGTAGTTTAACGTTTTCTGTTATTTTCTCTTATTTTATTCTCTCTGCTCGACTGTGACGCCTGCAGTAACTTATTACTAGCACGTGGGTTAAGCTGCTGCTACGTCTACACTCTGTGCTGTGTACTTCAACCAAACAAGAAACGGCTGGAACTCTAGTCCAGCCACCTGATTGGTTTGGGGTGGTTCTATTCTCATTCTCATTGGCTGTTTGTGTTGTCTCTCAAAACACGGACGGAACTTAATTCTATCTACTTTCTATCGACTACGTCTTATAGTTCTATCGAGGAAACGTTATTTCGCGATAATTATCGGTATCATTTTATCGTCCAGCCCTAGCTCAAAGTGTGCCCATTATTACCAATCCCACCAGTGGTCTGGACTGTTTGGTTGGTAGGATTCAATGTAGAGCTGGGCGATACGGCCTTTTAATTCTTTTTTTTTTTTTTTTTTTACAAAAATCTGATTTTAGATTTTTATCTATTTTTTTGCTGGTTGAAGGCAGATGCTTTGCAGAGCCCAGGTGTCGTTAACAAAATGTATTGTTAAACTCATGTAGGGCTTCATCGTTCGGCTGGACCACCGTTCAGTGGTGGCAGCATAATACGACACGTCCTCCTCCTCCAGCTCCAGAGATTCTTTGGCGTGTGTTGTTATACAGTTGCAGCAACTTCAGAAGAAGATCTGAAGCTTGGTAACACCTGGTCTAAAACTCTTCTACTGTATTTTTCCACCAGTCTGACTTTACCACCGTATATATGGGCGCCATGTCTTTTGCAATAAACATCGCTATAGCATGTGTGATTGCCTTCCAACGTGCACCATTATTATCATACAGCAAACAGTTTGAAAACGTGTAAGGGGTGATCACTCTGAACTAAGGTGGCGGAAAAAACTGAGAAAAAAACGATTTTCATAAAAAACACATCGTCCTTAACTGTAAATTTTAATTAATCGATAAAATCGATTTATCGTCCAGCTCTAATTCAATGGTTCATCAAGCTGGTGCATAATTCGGACCCTATCTTCTGTGTGCCTGAGCAGAAATTGAGATCCTTCAGACCAGGCTATGTTCTACCAGTCTTCAGCTGCCCAGTTTTGGAGAGCCTGTACCGACTACATCCTCAGTTTTCTGTTGTTGGCTGATGAGAAACTCAGGGTCCTCCTCAAAACCTACTGAATGTCTACATATACAGCATTTTACTTCTTAGTATGCGTCTCCCAACACGAACATTGTCACCCTTTAAATATACTGTCCACTGAGGATCCTTCCTTTGGCCCAATTATAAGGAAGCATCGAATGGTTACTCAGCCACTAAGACAAGCTTTTTCCAGCATGGTGGACACAAGTGGAGCTACGTGTGGTCGTTTTCAAATGTAAGTGATCAGCAGCAGGGCTCATCTTCTTAAACGTGGCCGTCTGACTGCTGTTTCACTCCTCCAGAGCAACAACCATCACAATAAAACCCACAAGAGTAATGACTGTCCTCCTGTCTGTTGAATGCTGTTGAAGGACTGATCATCAGGATCTCCTCCCCACCATCACCAGCCAGCTCTCCTGTCCATCTGTGTCAACTGCTACACCCTCAGTTACATCACTGTACACCATCCAGATGCACCAGCATTGAGATAGGATGGGACTGTTTCAGCTCACGCCCACTTTACATAAAGACTCAGTCAGAGACTGCCTCAGCCAGAGACTGCCTCAGTCAGAGACTGCCTCAGTCAGAGACTGCCTTTAACTGGGCAGCTTCTAAAACTTTGCTATCCAGATTTCAAACAGAGACTCTTTTCTTTGATGTTTAGTTTATTAAACTGTAAATACTGTTGGATCAGAGGAGGATGGGTCTCCCCTTGTGAGTCTTGGTTCCTCCCAAGGTTTCTTCCTCCAGTCTGAGGGAGGTGTTCTTGCCACTGTTGCCTCTGGCTTGCTCACTGGGGGGTATATGTTGTAACTGTCTGTTTTCAAAACTCTGTAAAGCTGCTTTGAGACAACATCGTTGTAAAAAGCGCTTTACAAATAAACTTGACTTGAAGAGAAGAACCCATGAAGCTGAAACATTGAGGAGATGCTGCAGCTGAGGTCAGTAAACACTGCTCACATGCAGTGGGTGGGAGCAAGCCATGACTCAGTCTCTCTCTAACTAGAGCGTCTCAGTAACGAGGAGAGAACACTGCTACTCAAACAGCTGCCTACACAGTCAGTGCACTACTTAGGCAGCTCACTAGGTTTGGAGACAGACCCTCAGTGTGGTCTCCTGCTGTTGTAGCCCATCCGCCTCAAGGTTTAATGTGTTGAGTGGCTATTCAGCTCACAACCACTGCACAGAGTGGAGGTACCGTAGCCTTCCTGTCAGCTTTAACCCACCTGAGCAGCTTCTCTCATCAAATATGTGTCTCCACCTGCAGAACCGCTGCTCCTCGGATGGGTTTTATCTTCAAGTAACATTCTGAGTAAGCTTTAGAACCTAAATCCCACGAGATCAGCAGTTATAGAAAAGCTCAAACCAGCCTGTCTGGTACCAACGATCACACCCCTTCCAACTCACGTCAGAGAGCTGGTGGATACGCAGGTTTTCAGGACCAGTACTAGAAACAAAAAAGAGGAAGTGTGTAGTAAACGATAATTAGAGCTCACTCAAAAACAAAAGTGAACGCGGTCGCCTCCTTAGAAGCTGGAACTGCTTCTTGTTTTCTCTTGGGCTTTTACTCAGTTCCTCCCTCCTCTGAATCTGGTCAATACTAATTGCCACCCACAGGGTAGGACTTTCCCTACTGCATGACGCACTCAGCCATGGAGTGCTGTGGCATTACTGGGATTTAAGCTCATGATCTCTTGTTGACTGGGTACTTAGAAAGTGCCTCTCCAGAGCTGTGAAACCTGTTACTGATCAGTCCTGAGAAAGTTTAAACTGTATTGGTAATAACAACCAAACTATTCTACCACCACTTATAAACTAAACTACCAGCACTGGGTATTTATGAATGCTTCAAATTGAGTTTATTGATGGTAACTAACTAGTAAATCCATGGTTACTAACACTTTCAAATCATTTATAAGCAGTTATAACACAAAAACAGAACCTTAAAGAGAGCCATATTTGTCTGGTCGGGTTACTAAATGTCAGATCTTGCTGGTTATTTATCTTAGATAAATCTGATCTTTTGATCTTTGAGGTTGGGTGGCATTTTCTTTAGGGCAACTTTCCCAATGTGGCACAACTGGTCAGTCAGGCCCAGATACTGGTGTCTGCTCAATCGTAAATGTTAGGCTTTCCACTAGGGAGCCTTATTTGTAAGGCGCTCACTACTTGGCATCAACAGGTCACTGGTAACTCTTTTCACTTATGCAATTTATGCATAGCTCCATATATATATATATATATATATATATATATATATATATATATATATATATATATATATATATATATATATATATACACTAGGGCTGGGCGATATGGGAAAAAAACTTATCACGATAATTTTTTTCTTATCAGTCGATATCAATATAAATCATGATATAAATCAAATCACTATTTCCTTTTTACTTTAAGTGAGATATGAAGATATCAAAATTTTTATTTTTTCTAAAATTGTTTTTTCATTTTCAGACAAATGTACTATAGAACATTACACAACTGTATTAACCACACACACACGCACACATACATATACACACACACACACACATGTATGTATGTATGTATGTATGTGTGTATATGTATATGTATATATATATATATATATATATATATATATATATATATATATATATATATATATATGTGTGTGTGTGTGTGTGTGTGTGTGTGTGTGTGTGTGTGTGTGTGTGTTTAATACAGTTGTGTAATGTTGTATTAGTATGAACAGTATTCACACACAGACACTGTGTTAAGCAGGCTGTTGCTGGCCCTTTAAGATCAGACCGAGGAAAGGATTCGTAGCGGTGAGTCGACTCTGTTGGCTCAAATAGGAAGTTGTTTTAGTGTTTCGGTAGAAAATTAAGTTTCCCTCCTCGGGATTTGGTTATAAAGTCAACTTTGCCTCAGCGTTCTCACTCGAACTCATACAGTATACATGTTTATCGATTACGAAAATACATCAATTAGCATAACGCTTAAACTGTTCTGGCGAGGCCGCTGCTTTAGTCAGTCTGTGGAAAATTAAAGGGTATGTATTTCCACCTAGTGGTTCAGATAGGAATTGCAGGGAGCTGGTCGGAGGGGGTTTCACAGAGGGCTCCTCTTCCTGGACGAAATTAGGCTCATTTGTTTAATGCCATCGAAATCATTTGTATTATTATCGCTCATGTCACTGGTTGCATAGTTTAATTAGAAATCGTCCGTTACCGATACACAGCCGATCAATCCTTCCATCTCTAATATATACATAAATATCCACCTCCTTATATCTACATCTGTTATATCTGCTCCACTGACCATATAGGAGCTACACTGTTTGTCCAACACTTACAGACTGTAGTCTGATTGACTGCATACATTGCATACATCCACTTTTATTCTGTTCTTTAATGGTCAGGACCCCCCACAGGACCACCACAGAGCATGTACTATTACGAAGGTGGATCATTCTCAGCACTGCAGTGACATTGACATGATGGTGGTGTGTTAGTGTGTGTTGTGCTGGTGTGAGTGGATCAGACACAGATTAAACACCTCAGTGTCACTGCTGGACTGAGAATCGTCCACCAACCAAAACTATCCAGACAGCAGTGTCCTGTGGGCGGCGTCCTGTGTCCACTGATGAAGGACTAGAGGAACACAAACTGTGCAGCAGCAGATGAGCTACTGTCTCTGACTCTACATCTACAAGGTGGACCAGCAAGTAGTAGGAGTGTCTAATAGAGTGGACAGTGAGTGGACACAGTGTTTAAACACTCCAGCAGCAGCACTGCTGTGTCTGATCCACTTACACCAGCACCACGTCAGTGCTGAGAATGACCCAGTCTGGCTTAAAATTTGGTCGGACTTCTGTTGTTAGTGTATTAAGGACACAACAGAAGAATGAGAAGACACATGTACAAGGCCTCTTCTACAAAGCCTGTATCACAACAACCCTTATTATGATTTATGTCCACTTTAAAGAAAAAGAAAAAAAAAATGGACCAAACAGCCTTCAGTTTCTGTTCCAACTCTGAATTAGGGGAAAAGACACTGTAGACATCTCTCTGGTTACTGGAAGGTTAAAAGGCCTCGTACAAACACGAGGAGGGAAACTGAAAGTTGCGGCAGACTAAAGCCACCCCCCCCCGTACTCAGTGTTCCTTTTTCACAAGTTCCACAGAAGCCAGCTACTCGTGCGACACCAGCTTTGTGTGTATTCTGGGTAAAAATCCCGCTCATCACAGGGAAGGGTCCTATTCGGTAGTAGCTCAGAGGTGTGGATTCCTGGGATTCCCAGAGCTCGCAGTAAAGACAGCAGGAAGCTGAAAACGCAACCCCCCCCCCCACAAAAAAAAAGTTGGTCCTGTGTAGGAAACAGGAAATACCTGTGTAGCTACTCGTGAGGAATTATGGGACCAAAAAGCTTCACTGACCATACAGGAGCTCCACTTACAGAATGTAGTTCATCTGATTCTCTATATACTTTATTACTCTGTTCTTTAATGATCAGGACCCCCACAGGACCACCACAGAGCAGATACTATTAGGGGATGGGTCATTCTCAGCACTGCAGTGACACTGATGCGGTGGTGATGTGTTAGTTAGTGTGTGTTGTGTTGCTGGAGTGTTTAAACACTGTGTCCACTCACTGTCCACTCTATTAGACACTCCTACTACTTGCTGGTCCACCTTGTAGATGTAAAGTCAGAGACAGTAGCTCATCTGCTGCTGCACAGTTTGTGTTCCTCTAGTCCTTCATCAGTGGACACAGGACGCCGCCCACAGGACACTGGGTATTTCGGGTTGATGGACTAGTCTCAGTCCAGCAGTGACACTGAGATGTTGAGCACTCCAAAGTGCTCCTATATGGTCAGTGGAGCCGATATAAGGGACAGTGTGTGTAGATATATGGAGGTGGAGAGACCCGAGGTTCCTTCCACAGTCTCTCTAAAGGGGCCAACGTGGCCTGGGTGGTGAAGTTCATGTCATACTTGCAAATCTAGATTATTCACAGTTCTGTGACTGAATCAAACACAACAGCGCGCTACAACTACAACTTTGGCTGACCAGTGCTTCTATTATGTTCTTTCATCTGACCAAGCTTGAGCTTCATCTCACACGCCATCACTGTGTTTCATCCATCCATCCATCCATCCATCCATCCCCATCCATCCATCCATCCATCCCTCCCTCCCTCCCTCCCTCCCTCCCTCCCTCCCTCCCTCCCTCCCTCCATCCATCCATCCATCCATCCCTCCCTCCCTCCCTCCCTCCCTCCCTCCCTCCCTCCCTCCCTCCATCCATCCATCCATCCATCCCCGGGGGCAGCAGTCTAAGCAGAGAAACCCAGACTTTCCTCTCCCCAGCCACCTCCTCTAGCTCCTCAGGGGGATACCGAGGCGTGTCCAGGCCAGCCGAGAGATATAATCCCACCACTGTGTCCTAGATCTTCCCCAGGGTCTCCTCACGGATGGACATGTGCAGAACACCTCCACAGAGGGGCATCCAGAAGGCATCCTATCCTAACCAGATGCCCGAACCACCTCAGCTGGTTCCTCTCGACATGGAGGAGTAGTGGCTTGACTCTGAGCCTCCCCCGTATAATTGACCTCCTCACCCTATCTCTAAGGGTGAGACCTGACACCGCAAGAAAACTCATCCCGCTCCATCCTTCCCTCACTCGTGAACAAGACCCTGACATACCTAAACTCCTCCACTTGAGGCAGGAGATAATTTCCAACCTGGAAAACATCTATCTCTGATTTTTATCCAATAGACCAATAGAAACACTCCAAAATAGCTTGGAAATGTTTCTGGTTCCATTGACTTACATTGAAAGTAAAGAAGGGCTTGTTCTCTCCAGGAAAGTTGTTGGAGGTTTTTGTGTGTCTCTGTTAACCCTTTGATGCACAAGCTAAGCAAACTCCTGATGCACAACATGGGACCCTTATCAATTGTATGTACTGCTGAGTGTCTCTTTGGTAAATCTATTAAAATCAGTTTATTTTATTACTTAACATTCCAAGCGCTCATTACAAATCTTGTTTTTGATCTTAAATCATTATTTTAATTTATATTTATTTACTTCACAAACAAAAACAGTGTTTGTAAATATGTTCCCAAATGTTTACAAACATAAACAGTTCCTATCAAACTCCATAGTGAACACATAAGGGTTAATTCTGAGCCATTCTGTGTGGTCGAAGGCAGTAATACAAACATGATTATTATTAATAAAGTAAATAATCAGACTAAAATCAGGATTTATGATGATCAGCAAAACGTCATTTGTGGAATTCATGGAAGCTTGAATGATGAAATTAATTTATTGCAAAGATAAAAAGAAAATCGCAGTCGGGTCACTTTTGACCAGGTTGTGCATCAAAGGTTTTCACAGGTTTTCAGTACAGCCTTTAAACTGTAAATTAAATAAATATAACAAATACAGCTCGAACATCATCATTAATGAAAATATGAGCTGCCACCTGTTGCTGCAAGACACCATGAATGGGTCCGACAGAGTGGGTGCCCCCTTGTTTGAAGGCCCCTCTCTGCTCCAGAACAGCAAATCAGATACTCTACAACTACAGTACATTAAAAAAAGAGAGAGAACTTCATACACTTCAAAGGAAGCAGACAGGTCTGGTGGTATTTATACCAGACAGCAGAAGAGAACCTGATACAGGGACAACTGGTAATATCAAACTGGGACCACAGTGAGGTGTCAGCGGCCAGTTCAGTGGTTAAACCTTCCGAGCACAGGTTTAATCATAATAGCAGCAAAGCTCCCCACTAGGGGTGTGCCATATTGTATCGTACACCATAAAATCGCCGACATTTTTGAATATGGTGAACGATATTATACCCTGAAATATCCTGCCATATCACCCATCACTAATTATCACATCAGGTACTACTTTTACTGTTTTTAGAAAAAGAAACATTCACACTTTTCTCATTTCCTATTATATATCTACTAGAGACAGATTTTATCTGTTCAGTATCATTCACTTTACTTCAGTCCTGGATATATGGAGATATTTGGAGTGTATTATTTAGTATCGTGACATTCTGGATGATTGACTTCTGTTACAATCTGATAAAAAATTCTTGTATTTTTTAATATCTCAGTTGGGGGTGTGCCATATCACAATCGTATGCAATATTAAATTTAAATTTTTATTTTGTTGTAGTAGTGTATTCTTTAAATATTTTTTAATTCAATGTTTTGTCATATCGCCAAGAGTATCGTTATTGCAAAAATACCATGAAATATTGTGATATTATTGTAGGGCCATATCACCCACCCCTACTCCCCACATGAGTTTTACTGAGTAAAGTAAAAATGTTCTGTGTTAATGAACTGGCCTCAGCGTACCACAGATTATCCTGTCAATGCTCAAGTCAGACTGAGATAAACACAAACCCACACGTCCCACCATACAGTAATTACACCTGTTACACGCTGCAAAACCAGGTCCACTAAACTGGCAACTGAAACGCAATGTGTGACTTTTTAAACAAGGCCTTTTAAACAAGGTGCTGTAAATGTGCCAGAACACGTCAACAGTAGCACAAACAGAGCAAAGCGGGGCCGGTATCCGATAAGCCTAATTTTATCCAATAAGCTGCTACGTAGACTATTACTAGCTCACCATCTTCTACCTAAACTCCCTTACAGAAAACAGATCAGGAGTGTTGGCCTGTATATAAATTCACACACACACACATATATGTATATATATACACACATACACATTATATATATATATATATGTGTGTGTGTGTGTGTGTGTGTGTGTGTGTGTATATATATATATATATATATATATATATATATAGTTGTATGTTGGGATGTTGGTGAAACATATTATTCAAATTAGTCAGCTGAGTGATATGATTTTATTTGCCTTCATAATTACCTGATAATACAGCTCAGCGTACAAAGGGTAACCGGCCAAACTGGCTAATATTTGACTGAGCTTTAAAGAAGACCTTCAGGACATGTTTTTATTACATACGGCACTTTCTGTGAATTCATTTTATGCTCTATAACAATCAAAAATTAATGTATATTAGACAAAGTACTAAACAAAGTAATTGCTTTACTTTTGGCAAATGTTTTTTGCCCTCCTCTGGCTTTCAAATCAGATACTACTTCAGCTGTTTCACCATAAATGAGTGAATAACTGGGTTGAAGGCAGTACCAATAACAGGGCACACACACACAACATAGATCAAATGGGGAAATTGGACATTTTTAATCTTTCAAATACTTTTTTTACTTTCTATCTAACAATAACTGAGGGTTAAAGTGGGTAACAGGTTGAGGTGATATTGCTGTGTGTTGGTAAAAACCTGTGTATATGATACATAAGGTTACCGTTCTACATGCTGTAATATATTAAGATTCTGTAAGCAAGGCGATATGCCGTGATTTAAAAAAACATAACTTTAGGAAAACTGTCATAGTATAAGTAATTCACCATATGCACATAGCAGTGTGCCCTTAAACTAATTGTTTATGTTGGAATGGAGGCGTCTAATGACAGAAACACTGTCTGGCACATATCGTTGGTTATAAACAACTGATTTACAAAAACAATGTGTTTTTGAGAATTGATACAGTGTCACCAAATATAATATTGTGATGTTTGATATTTATACCCCTACTATGTAACAGGTTTGGGTAACAGGGTTGCTCATAAACTGTGACTAATAATAATAATAAGAAGAAGAAGAAGAAGAAGAATAATAATAATAATTATTATAACATTATTGTAGAAAAAATATTTTTTTAGTCATTAAGCAGCTTTGACATAAAGCAAATAACACTGTAATTATAGTGTTACTACAACAATGTGATTAATGAACTGTATTTATATTTTTAAGCTCAGTGTCACTGAGGTGGGAAATCCCAAACATCAGCATATTTAGGAAAAATACAGGCATTATAAAAGTGCCACAGAACTGAAAACTGTATTTATACTGTTATAGCTGAACAAAGAGAGTTTGTGAACAGCCAACACTGTGTCTCCTTTTCAAACAGAAATCCCGCATGTGCAAAAGAGGGAGCTAAAACGGGCCGATTCTAAAATTCTAGACTGTTACGTGACAAACTTAATTCATTAATATTTACACCCCTAAACTTTACATATCAACCCCAAGAGAAACCTGTAAGTAGCAGCCATGCTGTGTGAGTGTATCACTGTGTGCTGGTTGAAGCAGATCATCTTAAACTGAAAGTTTCACAGAGACACCTTTAATCTACTTTCTGTTTGATGTCCAGATGAAAGCGAGTAGCTAGTACAGGTAATGTTAGTGACCAGCAGCTCCAAGTAACTAACATAGCTTACTAAATAGTATGTGGGTGGAGCTTATTTACACAGAGGGTTATTTTATGTTGCTTCTGTGAGAGCCATTGTGGAGTCTCACTAAACACCAGCCAATCAGAGCAGAGCTCATATACATACATATATATATATATATACACACACACATACATATATATATATATATATATATATATATATATATATATATATATATATATATATATATATATATATATATATACACATACACATATATACAGTAATACTGTATTGATTCTCAACAACACAGCATTGATTATCAATAAACACCACTAGATCACAATGTTGTAATTACCTTTTTAGCTCCACTCCAACATTAACAAGCAGCACAAGGGTGCAGTGCTATTGTAAGCATTGCCAAACCTGTTCATATAGTGGTGTGTTTTAATAGTAGGATTTTAAAAATTGCAATACATCATTTTTCTTGCTATATCACAACACATTGCAATATATTGGTTTATGACCTCTGTATCGCGATACATACTGTATCTCCTGGTTCTTGCAAATACACAGCCCTACAGCACAGGTGGTGAATAAGCAGTTAAATGGGTTTAGTTGCACCACAATATGGCATTCGTAATGTAAACAGGTTCTAGATACAATTTACAGCACTCACTTATACGTTCAGTGCATTAACCTTGCATGTGTATTTAAAAGACTAAAACATGCCCCCCTATAGAGGGTTAGGTAGAGCACCTCCAGGCCATTCCTGTCACGTTTCCTGTCCCGTTTCCTGGCCTATCTGTGACAAATACTATTATCTTAGTCCTGCACGCTGAGGGGTGCGGCTGGGATCTGGGAAAGCCATCTAACTGAATGAGTTCACTTTTTCAGTTACAGCTTGGTGGGTAGCCAAGTTGTGAGACTGGAGTGCTTCACAGACTAACACAAGGGTGATATATAGATAGATTAAAAAAAAACACTCTGAGTATTTAAACTATCTGTGTTACATAAGTAAAGGAAACGGCTACACAATAGAAACCTCCAGCAACACAACACAATACACCTTTAATGGCACACAAGGAAGAGATGTGAAGTCATTTCAAGGAAGGTTAACATTACTTTTGAGGGTTCTTGTAAAACTTAGACTGGCTGAAGTAAACTTCTTCTGGTTCCATTGGAACTGCTGCACCATTTAAGGTGGAGCGGGGAATTCGAAGAAGAAGCTAACTTCAGCAAGCCGTCTTTTACTAGGTTTGCACTCAATAACAGATATAATTCGAATAAAAGAGTGAAGCTTTTTAGGTTTTCACTCAATAACGAGTCCAGATCATTTGACTAGGTAGCTTAGCTACAAGACAACATTCCTCCACACTGCATAGTAAAGAGCTAGCGTGCTACCTAAACATCTTACAACCAGAATATAATATTAACTATACGTCTATATTAGAGGAAACATTGTGAGCTTCTCTCATATGAAACAGACTATGTTTGTCCGTTTAATAGCGAGTATGTGGTTTGTAGACATGCCGAGTTAGTCAGGTAGCTACACAGCTAAGGTGGCTAACAGCGAGCTAACCCAGCTAGCGACATTCACAGGGTGACAGCGGGGTGTATATACAGAGCATAACAGCTCGTTATGTCATATTTATGAGTAGCAGAAGAATATATATAAACGCTGCTCTTTCACAGTGAGGGTTTGAATTAAGTTACAGGCTCCGCAAACGCCCCTGTTTGAGGCTAAGTGGCTACGCTAGCTGCTCACCTTCAGCCTGATTTCGTATGTGGTGAATCTCCCTCGACCGACGCCGACCGTCTCCGGGTTTCCGACATCGATCTCTAGAAAGTTGCTCGGCGGTCCGTAGGCGTCGCTGAGGTTCTGCGGTTTGGTGAAAAGTCTCCTCGTATCCGCTACGGCATCAGCCATCGCTCCCCGTTAAAGCTTCAGCGCTGTAA